>JAEMWC010001305.1:0-15000 GCA_016490735.1 Pachyseris speciosa
ACATTCGTAAAGTAGTGATAGTCTCGTCAGCAACCTGGATGTTGTACGGTTGAAGAATCCGTGCAATAGTTACAGACGTCCCTCTTATGTAAGATATGGTTGCTGTAGTGACAGCTGTCCAGTTAAACTTGGTGACGTTGTATTCGATGACGGTTGCTGAATAAAGCCTCTGTTGCAGTTGTTCGGTCCTGAAAACATTGTCTAACCACTTAGTTTCGTCTGCTAAGCTGTCAGGTGAGACACAAACTAGTTCTGCTCTTCTCGCCAGATTCCGCAGGGTCATTGCTTTGTGAGAAGACGGGGCTGGTCAAATAGTCTGTCGGTATGATTCGGTTTTTTTGAAAAGTGGTCGGTAATGTGTTGGCGTCGATCTCCTTGATAAACTGAATGTGGCCGTTCTGTTTGTTAAACTGTTCGTGGAAATCGTCGATTTCGTCTTTGATGAGTCACAACATCAAGTATTGTGTGCAAAGCCAGCAACTACAGGGCAAGGTGGTACCAGGAATCGTGATGTCAGTTGACAATAACACAACTTTAATTGATTTCCGGCAGTTATCTTATGTTATGGCCGGCCAGTGTTGTAAATTATCCCTGAATAGCCACTATGGAGAGAGGAAAATTAAGAATGTGTATTAACAATTATGTTATGTTTGTCTATGTTATGTTATGCTGCTGTGGCGGCTGCAGTGTATTCAAAATCAAATACGTATTGAAAGAAGCGTGCCCCAATTTTTCTGTTTATTTTCCTTGGGGATGCGAAGCGATACGATCGAAAATAATCGCTGATTATGTAATCAAGTTTCTGTAGACTTTCACGGATTTTACAAGAATTTCTGCATCTTATTCGAATTCAGTACTGAAATATTTGGCCTATTTTAACAACTGAAAAGAAAATAGTTACTGCTTATTTAGTCAAGTTTCTACAGATTTTCACGGATTTTGCGTGCAGACTGAGAATTTCTGCCCCTTATTTGAATTTAGTAAATTTTTTGCCTATTTTAACTACAGAACACGTTGCAGAATTTCTGCATCTCATGAAAATAGTCACTACTTATGTAATCAAGTTTCAACAGATTTTCACGGAGCTTACCGCGTGCAGAATTTCTGCATCTTACAGTGCAGCTGAATTCAGTACATTCTAGGCCTTTTATGACCATTAGTGAACAGGATGCAAAATTTCTGTATCCTACGCAAAGAGTCACTGCTTATGTAGTCCAGTCTTAACAGATATCCGCAGATCTCACCTCCTGCAAAATTTCTGCCTCTTAGCCGGTTAGGGTCAGTACATTCAGAATTTTTACTGACATGATTAACTGACTGTCAAATAGAGGCCTTCTTTACTGGGCCGGTTTGGTTGTTGTTAAGAATCATATGTTTTTAAATGAACACAATATCGGCTTCGAGGAATGTTCACTTTGTCAACGGAAAATAGTGATTTTGGAAAAACCAATTTCAGGTTGGAACGCGTCCCATCACAATGGAGTGAGTACAGGGTGAAAGCGTCTTGGTTGCGTATGTCAAGGTGTTGCACAGCAAATTCTTGACTTTTGCTTCATCTCCTTCATATTGCGAAAAACCAACTATTCTTGCTATCTCTCGTTGTACCTAACGCGCGTTTCCCGTTTCTCAGCAGTGCTTGATTGTCGTTTTTGTTCCATGTCCTCTCAGACACTCGGTTTGATGGTATCAGTAAACTCTTAAAAATTTGCTTTCGTAACAATGTTTCTTGTGCGTGCAAGCGAAGAAACATTTAGAGAA
Source organism: Pachyseris speciosa (assembly GCA_016490735.1). Taxonomy (NCBI): domain Eukaryota; kingdom Metazoa; phylum Cnidaria; class Anthozoa; order Scleractinia; family Pachyseridae; genus Pachyseris; species Pachyseris speciosa. The sequence goes on from JAEMWC010001305.1 coordinate 1,759, forward strand.
GCGCAATACTAGTAATACTGGCATGACTGCCATTTCTTTATTTGCAATTCTTCCCAGTGTGCAGAGAAGAAAACGAAAATGAAAATCGTGGCTGAAGGGAAGAAAAAAAAATTTTAATTGACGGTTTGCTTTTATTCATTTTAAATGCCATTTGTTATCTTTCTTGGAACGTTAAACATTCTAGTGTCTACGGTTTTTGCTGGTTTCACTGTAACACTAGACAGTGACCATAAAACCATCTAGCACCAAATTTCTAAGGGAACTATCAGATCGGTAGTCCCGAGAAAGATTAACTCGGTTGTTTTTATTTTTAACCACTAAATCGCGGGGCATCAATTTATAATTTTCCGAGAAAAATTATTCTTCTTAGGTTTTTGTCTTAAGATGTTTGCTTTTTAGTCTCCTTTGCTATCTCAGATTATCTCAATCTCAAGAAGATGTAGAACGATGGCCACCAGAATTGGACTTCCAAGTGGAATTGTTAATTGAATCCAACGTTCCTCAAGTCATCCGTTCCAGAGAAGTTATCCCTGCTGTTAATGGAGGCCCATACACGACAAGAGCAAACCTTAGCAAGGTTATTAATAGTCCGACCAGTCAGAAACTGAAGTAAGTTCTGTCGTCTTTTTTCTTCATTAAGCCGCGGTCTTTAGAGGCTGATCCAATGTATGAGGCCTGTGCTGACTTTGCTCATACGTCTCTCAGTGACGACGTAGGCTTGTCCAGAGATGATCTGAAGTTCATAAATATTGTAGAAGATTCAGTTACGCAGTGTGAAGGTGGCTATTATCAGATTTTGCATCCGTTAAAAAAATCCATCCTTGAAGATACCGGAGAACAGAGTTCAAGCAGAACGTAGAACTCTTCAGCTCAAGTGTAAGCTATCTAGAGTTGGAAAGTTTCGAGAAGATTATGTTTCCTTTCTCGAGGGTTTGATCAAAGATGGCTTCGCTGAAAAGATTCGCCACAGTGCTCTCAGAAGAACAGAAGGAACTGAGGTTTGGTAAATAAAAGATCACGGCGTAGATCATCAAAAGAAGCCGGGGACGTTACGGGTGGCCCTTGACTGCTCAATTCACTTCCATGGAACTTCTCTGTACAATGAGCTATTTCAGCAACCGGAATTGACCAATAACTTAGTGGGATTGTTGGTTCCTTTCCAACATGATTCAGTTGCAGTGATGGGTGACATACAGTCAATGTTTCATCAAGTACAGATCTCGAAAGCAGATTGCGATTTTCTCCGTTTTCACTGGTGGCCCTACAGAATGACCATGCCTTTGTTTGGTGCAGTTTCGTCACCAGGCTGCGCGAAATTTGCCATTCGCAGAAACGCAGAAAATCAAAATCACGAGCGCCACTCTGATGTTATCAGCACCGTAATCAGAAATTTCTACGCTGAGGACTGCCTTTATTAAGTATTTACTGTCAATAATGTAGCCGTTAAGCACGCGCAAAACCTTCGCAAGCTTATGTTGAGAGGAGGCTTCTGTTTGACGACTTGGATTAACAACGATCGACAAGTCTTGGAGCCAATTCCGATTCATGACAGAGTAAAAGATGTCAAGGAGCTAAACCACACCAAAGATGCACTTCCCATTGGAAGAGCCTTGGGCGCATCGTGGCTGGTCAAAACTGATACATCTGGCTTCAAAATTAGCGTGAAAGAGACACCCTGTACCAGGCGCAGGTTGCTGTCTGTTGTCAGTGTGATCTCTGATCCGCTCCGAATGGCAGACTACTTTTTATCTTGCCTGCTTTACTGGAGCAGCACCCCCTGTGGCTGAACAGGCCTATGAACGAATGTCGCACAAGTCGCAATTGTGAATCGTCTCTGTACTGTTAGAGCCGCAGCGTTCTTTCTTGCGGATCCGCTTCTCTACCGCTTCACTGTTCAGTGTTTCTTCTCTTGACTTCAGTTGTCTTGTCAGGGTACATTTCCATCTGGAGCGGCCGGCTGCAAAGTCCTCCCAGTGCTCGTTTTTGATCTCCAAGGCCTTCATCTCTCTCTCTTCTCTTACAGACATCTCAGAAGTGCAGCTGCGGGCCGCCAGTGTCTCTCCTCTCAGTCACTAGTTCTCCGTAGAGGATGTTTTTGGGATTCTGCCATCTTCCTTACGATGGACGTCTGGCCTAGCCAGCGAAGTCTGCGCTGCCTGAGCAGAGTGAACATGGACGACAGACCAGCGTAAGACAAGACATCTGTGTTGGACACTTTGTCCTTCAACGGTATGCCCAGGATGCGGCAGATACACCTCAAGTGGTAGGACTTCAATCTCTATTCCAGCTTGGGGTACATCGTTCACGTCTCTCTCCCGTAGAGCAGTGTGCTGATGACGCAGGCGTTATACACTGCAATCTTCGTCTTGACGGAGAGTTTGGAATTCTCCCACCCACGTGTGGTGATAAGAGCGAGAGTAGTTAATGTTTTTCCAGTCCTCTTGTCGATCTCTGTATACAGGGAGAGATTGCTGGTTATCGTGGACCCCAGGTGCGTGAATTGGCTCACGACTTCCAGCTTATAGTCGTCGATGGTGATGGCTGGTGGTGCTTCTGCGCCTTGTGCCAGGACATTCGTCTTCTTCAGGCTGATGGTCATCCGAAGTCCTCGGAGACCTGGGAGAAATGGTCCATCAGGGTCTTTTTGTTGATTTTTTTTTTTTGTTTTGTTTTTTTTGTTCTTTTTTGTTTTCTTGGTGTTTTTTTTGTGTTGTTTTTTGTTTTTTTGGATCTTCTGGTGCGCTGTGGCTCGCAACTGCGCTGTCATCAGAAACAACAAGGAAAGGCCTGATCAAGTCTCACTACTTTTGTTTTGGCTTTGAGGCGGGAAGAAATTTTTCGAAGAGCCTGCCGTGCAGATTCTGGTATGAAGGAGTATATCCCTCTGAGTTGCCTGTGCTCGAAAAGCGTGCTTCAATAGCAAGGCAAGAAGATCCCAAAGGGCGTTGAAAGCAAGGAACGTAGCCTTGTTTTCTTTGACAGTTTCCTTTATGTTGGTGTGGACCATTCAATGAGGCTACGCAAGCTTGGTGGGCAACCTATCTTTCGCAGGATCTTTTAATAGGCCCTCTCTTGTTGACACAATCGAGGACTTGGTGAGATCCACTGAAGGCACGTTATAGGGGCATGTTCTGTCTTGAATTACTCCTGCAGCTGGCAAAGGAAGAATCATGGTTCTACCGTCGATCTGTTTATGCGGAAGCCACACTAGGAGCTTAGGGGTAGACGCGTTCGAGAGTTTCTGTAAACGAGCGAGGATAACTCGGTGCATTTAGATTTTGCCTTTCTATGCTGCATGAGAGAGATTCCCTATAGTTTTGCAGTCCACTCTCGTCCTTTCACCACTTGTGCGGCGATTTTCCCAATCTGGATAGGGGGCAGTTTCTAATCTTTGCCTAGTCAACTCAGATGGCCACGTTGATTGCTCGAATTTTGATCGGAAAGTCTCCTCTCGCCCCATTGAAGAAAACGACTATCCCCAGACTAGAGTTAGCAGTCGCCAGTGCCTATTCGTTGAACAAAATGCTAAAGAAGGTATTGGAAAGCGCAGTAGAGTTATCTGATAATGAGCCTGAAGTTAAACATGAGCCGTAATCGTCTCCTCTTTATTAAAAGTCGTGAGGCCTACTTAAACAAACGATTCTTGTCCTGGTTTAAGCTGCTGACGTTTATTGCAATGCGGTCCGTTGCCAAAGAAGATTCGTTGTGGGGACGAGAAAGATAAGACCAGATGTCCAGAGCACTTCCGAAAAGCCCACATGCAAATTGTTGACCCTCACAGAATTGGGGAATGCAGAAATAGAGATTATAAGTTCAACCAGAAATTGGCATTCACAGGAGAAAAAGAGGCCATAACTAAAGCGAGTCCTGTCAAGAAATTAGTGCCCTTGAGAAGTTGGATCCAATTCTTGTCCAAGGCCTCCTCCGTCTTGGTGGACGTTTAAATAGAGCAACTTTGCCGGATAAACCTAAATCTCATATCATCATTCCCAAAGGATTCTCATCTCACTCGTCTTTTAGTAGATCATTTTTACGAGAAATGTGGTCACTCTGACAGAGGAAAGGTGTTGGTTAATTCCTGCCAAATTCGCGGTAAGAAGTGTTTTATCGTCCTGTTTTTCTGCAAAAGGCGACACGGTCCTGTCGGTGAACAAAAGATGACAGACTTACCACCTCCACGAGTCACTCCAGACCGATCTCCATTCACGTGCGTGGGATTTGACTATTTTGGTCCTTTTTTGTATACTGGGCTATGCGAGCCGCTCATTTGGAGATTTCTCACTCTTTCGGAGACTCTTTCATTCTAGCGCTCCAAACGTTTTATTTCCCGAAGAAGACACCTCAAGCAGTTTAAGGCCTGAGTCAGGGGCGTTTATTACATATAATAGATTTTTGTAATGTAACAGCCCAGAGGAATGGCACTGAAACGAAATTCGGCACATAGGAAGTTCTCATCGTCCTTAACATTTTCAAGTATAATAGACGTTATCGTAGATCACGTGACGTGTCACGTGGCCATTTCATAGAAAAAAATCACTTATTTGAGGAGTAAGTGACGGTTGTCGAATATAATATCGAAAAAAAAAGAGTTTCTTATGCATGTTAATTATTTCCAGCATCTCACGTTTGGAATGACCGTCCATCGTTCTCAACAAAAACATTATGAGGACAAAGGTCCTTTTCGGCCCAAATTCAAAACTAAAACTAGTGAACAATCACTCAAAGCGTAGAAAGTTAGATATGTTGGATTTCCATTGGAAACGATGATTTGTTAATCTGTAAACACAAAATCCGCCACCAAATCGCTGACTTAAGAGTTTTTCAAATTTTGATCACGTTACTGGTCACATGATCAAAATTATACATTAGGGCAAAAGAGGACATCCAGATTTATGTTCGTGGAAAGTTTCATCCGGTTTTGGGCAATCTGGAGAAGGATATTGGCGATCAACCATATTTCTGAAAATGCTTCGAAACCCAGGCCTCAAACTGCTTGAGAAGTGAAAGAAATTCGTTGTGACAATCGTACAAACATCTTTGGGGCGAAAAGGAACTCCGTGCCATTATAGAAAGCTGGTATCAAGATATGATTCACGAAAGGGTTCTTCAGAAAGGAATCAAGTGTGTTTTTTTTAACCCACCTTTAGCCTGTCATCATGGAGGCTTATTAGAGCTACCCGGTGGCTTGGAGATGAAGGTCTCTAAGCCTCGATATGTGAGGTAGAACGTATCATCAATGGAACACATTTTAAGGAAAGTGTCTGATAGACCTCTAACAACAAACTATCTGCTCCTGCTCCTACTTCGCTAAGAAACACCTCTCCCCCTAGTTTATTCTTAAGAGAGCGACGTCTTCTCAAGAAGAAGATGGCGACAGGTGCAATATTTAGCAGACCTTTTCAGGATACCCTTGGAAGAAAAAGTGTTTGCCAATACTACAAGAACGAAAAAAGTGGTTTCGTCTTAAGAGAAATTTTGCTGTTGGAGGTACCGTCATCGTAACTGAACAATCTACACTCGGGAATGGGTGGCCGATTGGTCGGATAACAGGCAGGGCAAGGTTCTTTCGCCACGTCAAAGTTTGAGCGAATACTTCGACTTTGGATTGACCAATCAGCAAACATAACCACTTGGTTGGCTTGTTTTCCTTGGAGATGTCAGAATTTGCACCAGATTGGATGTTCATTTACACCAAACATTTGTTATGCATGAGTGTAAAATGACATTTTGTCCTAACTCATGAGGCTAGAGATACATTGCTTTTATTTTCTAATTTTTAAGTTTCCGTAAATTTATTCAGGTTAGTTTTCAGGGTTCTCTGAAGTCCTCCATATAACGATCGATGACGATTTAGTTTTCAGGGTTCCTATTGATTGCAGAGTCAGTTGACTCTGACGGAATTTCTTTGAATAAATAAATTTTTTTTATGTTTACGTTTTATTCTTCAGCCCTACCTTTTAAAATGTATGGAAAATAAACTCGGTATAGCGAACCCTCGATATAACGAGCCAATTTCCCTAGTCCCTTGGCATTTCGTTAAATGGAGGTTCCACTGTAAATTAGCGCTACTTTCGTTCGTAAGTATTCGTCGCTTATTTCGGTTTGTCCTTTTCTGCACTCATGTTTTCGTCTTCTTTAGTCAATTTCTTCACCTCCATTTGTAACGTTGTTTAGTTTCAGGTATCTTCTTCGCCACTTCTTTTCATCTTCGTATTAAACTTCAAGAGTAGTCCAAGCTGTGGATATGAGTTTTTTGCATGTGCGAAGACATTCGTAAAAGACGAATTCTGTTTACTGTTGGCGTCCGGTCGAAATGTTTCTAGTTGAAGACGAATCTGAAGTTAACTGTCCAAGCCCGTCATTGGAGAGTATTCAACCTGTACATTATGGCACTCGTGTTCTGTCGAGCACACGTGTTCGAAGACCTAGTGTAACGCTTGATAGTGAAGGAGGTATTTTGAGGTATTAATTCTAACATCACTGCAAAACGCAAAGAAATTGATGATCTCTTAAACGATGCCAATAATCTGGAACCAGTTCAGATGATTTTAGCTGAAATAACGCATCTCTTTTGAAACTTCGTTGAAGCCCAGAATGCTTATCGCAGTGAACTAGTTGATTTAGCTCGAAGAGAAGACTCTAATGCCTTTTTTAACAAGTTCAAAGTTTATCTGTGTTCTCGTTAATGACTGGTTGCTCGCGACTGAATTGAAGCTGCATAATGTGGACATAACTCCTGCCAGATGACAGTGTTTCCCACGCCATCCCTAAGGATCATTATAAACGTGATTCTTGTCTTTAGTATAGAGTACAAAGCGAGTTCAATGTAAACAGCCCCAGTCAAAGAAGCACTAAAATCGCGGAAATTCAGGCCGAAGCCCTTGCATTAAATTAGCCGTCAGCGACTTCACGAGACGGAGCTTTGTCTTAAAAGAAATCAATGCGAGCTGCAATTAATGCGGGACGACTTGAAGTTGAAGATCCAAAAGTTGTGGCAAGAGGGGACGCTCACGCCAAGGAAGATTCGAAATGTTTTGTCCCAGGCGATCTACAGGACTAAACTCACCTTCGTACTTCACTCGCTGTTTTCGAGTCCAACGCTGTGAAAGAAATGAAAGAAAGGTACACGACCAAGGAAATACTGCAACCAGTTCAGGCCAGGTCTCTGACAAATCCGAACTCATGATCAACCTTATCAAATACTTGTCCAGCAAAACCCAGTAATGGAAACATCTGTCAAACAGCGGCAGAGAAACGCACTGCCCAGAATACACGTCCCTGTGTTTGATGGCAATCCTCTATAATGCCAGTTGCCAAGGATGAAATCCCAGACCAAGAAGATGTAGAATGATGGCCGCATTTACTAGGTTATGTCCAGCTGTCAAAACTCGACTCCCACGTGGAATTGTTAATTGGAGCCAACGTTCCTGAAGCCCTCCAGCCCAAAGAAGTTATCCCTGCTGCTGATGGAGGTCCATAAGCGACGAGAGTAACATTTGGCTGGGCTATTAATGGTCCGACCGGTCGAAAACCGAAGTATGTTCCAAGGGAGCCTTGGGCGCATTGTGGCTCGTCAAGACTGATACATTTGGCTTTGAAATTAGCGTGAAGGAGCGACCCTGTACCAGGCGCGGATTACTGTTTGTTGTTAGGTAGCCTACACATACAAACAGGAATTAACCCGCCTGAGCGCCCCCAATAACGCCTAATCGTCAGTTCGATCTGTGATTTGATCTAAGCGGCAGTACCTTTTATGTTGCACGTGAAACTACTCCTGCAGGTCCCCGGTTGGGATGATGACACCCCTAGCAGGTACCTTTCCAGTTGGTGTGCCTGGGTAAATAGATTACCTAAACTTTCTGAGTTCTCAGTCGACAGATGTGTTCAACTCCCCGACTTTGGAAGAACTGTACCCGTCAGATTCACTACTTGTGCGACGTTTTCCCCCCAGTCTGTATATAGGGAGCAGTTTCTTATCTTCGCTTAGTCAACTCAGATGGCCACATTCATTGCTCTTCTCTGATCGGTCTCGTCTCACCCCAGACTATTCCCAGACCGGAGTTTAGCAGTAGCCACAGTGTCTATTCGCTTGAACGAAATGCTGAAGAAGGAATGACACAACCACTTTCTGGATGGATAACATGACTGTGGAACGCTATATAATGAGAACGAATCAAAGCGTTTTCATACTTACGTTGCCAAACGTGTTGCTTTGATTAGAGACGATTCCAGTCCTTCACAGAGGAATACATAGATACCAAATCTAATCGCGCTGACGACGAATCAAGAGGAACAATTGCAGAGTCCGAGTGGATGATTTTTTCTCGAAGCACAGCAGAGTTAGCTGATGATCTCTAAGTTAACCATGAGCCGTTGTCGTTTTCTGTTAAATTCAGTGAGACCTATGCTAGCTTCGTTGTTTTGTAGAACGATCCTCGTCCTCATTTAAGCTGCTGATGTTTTCTCCCTGTCCCTCCGCTCTCAAAGAAGATTACTTGTGGGAAAGAGGAAGTTAAGACAAGAGGTCCAGAGTATTTCCGAAGAGCCCACATGTAGCTGACCCTCAAAGAATTGGAGAATGCGGAAAAAGAGATTAACCAGAAAATGTCATTCACAGAGGAAATTAAAAAAAATTATGTGCTCTTGCGAAGTTGGATCCACCTCTAGTCCAAGGCCAAGGTGGAACGTTTGGGCAGAGAAACGTTGCCTGATGTCTCTAAACATCACATCGTGATTGCCAGATTCTCATCTCGCTCGCCTTCCAGTAAACCGTTTTCACGAGAAAAGTGGTCACTCCTCAGAGAGTACGTCTTGGCCCTACTGCGCGAAAGGTTTTGATAAATTCGTGTCAACTCTGCAGTAAGAACAGTTTTATCGTCGTTTTTTTCTTTCAAAAGGCGACGCGTTCCTATTGGTGAATAAAAGATGGCAGACTTACCACCTCCACGAGTGACTCAAGACCAACCTCCGTTCACGTGTGTGGCAGTTTACGGGAATTAAGGAATGGCTCCTCACCAAATATATATTTTTTTACTTTAATGTTAACGTTTCGCGCTTTTTATTTCAAATAACTTAGCTAAACATCATCTCTCAAGGAGATACACATAATTTTGTGATGATCTGATGTCGTTGCCCCGGTTACATAATCGACCACAATCTCATTTATGCAAAATTTAGAGTATTTGGATCACAACATGATAAGCTGCGCACTTTGTCTAGGTGATAAAACTGCAGCGAAGTACATGAAATCAAACGGAGTTTTATGAAAACGTTTAATGTCAAGTAACCATTTACTGTTTTTCTCTAGTCCCAAACGCTATATTTACAAAAATTAATGGCATTTCAAAAACCCAATTTAGTGCCCTAAACCTTTTGTCAAAAGTCATCGATAGAAGGGAAATGACTGGGACTACATTTTCTAAATTATTGTCACTTTTTTAAAATTGGGTGTGTCTGTCACGTGATCTACGAATGACGGGTACGAAAACAAAAGTGAGATGCCTTATTGAAATGCTTGTTGTTCCAAAAATTGTATTGAGCATCTTGAATGTATCAGAAACAGGATGCCCGTATACTCATCGATTATCAGTAATAGCAAATCATGTTCTGTCTTGAAGGTGAAGTCAAGCATTGATCATGCTATTAACAGTTCGTCTGGCACAGCAGCGCCCAATGATGTACTTTGTTTCCATACCTTCTTTATTTATGGTACTGAGCTTCTTAGATACTGAACTTGATTAATTTGCATTGGATTGCAACTTTGGCTTATGCAGTAGCACATGCTGTAAATAAATAACTCAACCCTTTTTATATTCAGATTCAAGGGTCCATTGAATGCCATGCAGGATGGTTTTATATGGTATTTTCGATGTTGATGACGATCTCACATTCGTTTCACATGAAGTCTCTCATAAACCTTACTTTAGGGGTACCCATGACAAGCTGTGAGAGATGTTGGTCAAGGTAACAATATGTTGAGAAATACAAATTGAGGTTTCTTTTATTTAAATTCTTTAGTTTGCCATTAAAATGAGAACTAATCGTTTGTTCATTGAAGAATCAAAGAGGTCAACCATAAGTAAACCCTGATAAACGGATAAAGATTACTGTTCTGTGTCAGTTGGTATCATTTAAGTTGTGATGCAGACTTTTAGGAATTAGCACAATCTTCTTTCTTCCAAAATAAACCGCGCTTTTTAGGCGTTCGTCCCCGTTGATTGAGATTCGTGTGAACAAATTTTAAAACAAAAACAAGAATTTTTTTCAGATTCAAAATATAATGAAAGCTGCGTAACCACTGGCGACAAATTTCACTACAAGGTGACGCTCTCCCATTGCAATGCAGTCACAAGTAAAAGATTTAAAGTAGTAAAACTATCAAGATAAAACGTCTTTCAGTTTGTGAAAAGATCGTCTAACTTAGCTGACAGTAAATTGCTTATTTTTCGTTCCTCATTTAGTTGTTTTAGCCACCGAAACAATCCGTAAAGTACAATGTGGTGGAAGGCAATTGAACGGGAGTAGTTTCAAAATAGAATAGTTTCATTCTTTACCGCAAGTAGCGTCGGCTCTAACAAAGGAATTGTTGGGACTGGAATTTTGATCTTTTGTCACTAAAAAACTTGAAGTCATACCTGTGGCTTTTCGATTATTAGATTGGATACTCTACAACTATGCCACTGGAGTCTCGTGAGCAGGTCAAGAAAACACAGCTAGTGTAACACAAGCGCTAACGTGTCTGCAACTGATAAAAGAGAAAAACAGCTAGAAGAACATACAGAATATAGAAAGCAGTGGCAATCAACTGGAAAAAAACACTTTCCTTACTGTAATTTAACTTATTATTGTTATCTTTGCATTGTCCTGTCATTGTTTGTTTAGGCTGAAAGTCGCGCTTATGCCGGCTTACTTCCGTGTTCAGACCTCAGTTCATTTCAGTGCTCGCTTAACCGTGTACAGTGGAACCTTTATGTTACTGTTTAACAAAGCTCTATATAACGAACTCTGTGTAACGAACGTTATTTAACACATCTTAACAATGTCCAAATATGATCATACACCTTATTCCAAAATGGCGGCGAATTTGTTATTCTTTTGTTTACAGGTTAACTAGCCCTATTTGCCAAGTCATCATGTATAAAATACAAAAGTATTTTGAAGCGAAAATGAGGCAAAGAGGGCTAACTAACGTGCAAACAAAAGAATAATAAATTCGCCGCCATTTTGGAATAAAGTGTATAGCGCGCTCAATATTTGTCGTACATACTCAACAGAGATCCTGCGATATACGTAATTCTGTGTTCCACGGAGAAAATTGTGCCTTGTCATTAATGTGTTGAATGATAGAACAATTATCCTGCCTGCTCAATCTTGCGTAATATCGCCTGATTTTAGCCAATTCGGCCTACGTCCTCGTCGGCTAAGTTTCAGGCGATATTCTGCGCGATTTCGCTGGACAGTTATTAAATATTCTTCAGCCCGTCCAAAGTTTGTCAAGTTACAGTAAAATGAATGAAACAGAACCTCGATATAACGAAATTCTCATCGTATAACGAACACAATGCGGAATCTTCCCGATGTAAGGCATTAAGGTCAACACGCACAAAAGATGAATGCAGAACAGACTAACCGCGATGAAAATCTTTTAATACTGTAACAAGCGGGTTGAGTGAACAAATTCATACGGACTTAAAAGCACCAATGTTATTTAAAATCGTTGAGATCCCGAAATTCTGGGAAGTGCAACGCCAAAACCGCAGCGAAACTATTATTACCTATAAATCGATATAACGAAAATTCAAGTGTTTTTTTCCTCAAATTCGTTGAAGCGAGGTTTTCGATATAATGAACCAATTTCCTGAGTCCCTTGGCAGTTGTGCGGGTTAGTAATTTTCCTGTGCCTGGTCCCATCATTGAAAACGAGACCATGTATGTATGGTCATGTTTGTATTGTCATTGTTTGTTTCGGCTGCAAGTGAAGTGTTTCCTTCCTCTTTCACGTAGATACTGTACCGGCAGTACACAGTAAATTGCGTTTCATCGAAAGGGCATATTTCGCGGTCATACGTTTAAAGAACGAGGGATAGTCATGCTTGTATTGGTTTCATTGCTCGGATTGTTAATCCATAGATTCGTAGGCCATAGTGCGAGGCTTAGTTGCCATGCATTTGCAATGGCACTGTTTCGATTGTCGCGGTAGATGGCTTCTCTCACGTAAATACTATACTGGCTACACCACACACCCCATTTCATCAAACTGCATATTTTAAGCTCAAACCATTAAAGAACTATAGGCACATGCATGCCTGTATTAGCTTGGTTACTGGGATTCGTAGTCCTCAGTACCATGGCTTGTTTCCTTACACTACAAACCGCGCTACTGCGCTATGTACGAATAGTACTGATATACTAGCAATTCACTGGCCGTTAATACATCCGTACGGCTCTGTCAAATTTACTGACCAAGCGAACTTTTACGACCGTACACCCATCTATCCCAGTGAAGAGGCGGTGAAAATATTCTAAGCCTCTTTAATGAGATGCAATACACGGACCGTCAATTCCTCCATACGGCCCGTAAGTCATATTCCAAGTCCACTTAATGAGACGCAATCCATGGACCGGTAACTCGCCCATACGGCCCTTATGTCAAATTCACTGACCCTGAAAAAATGTTGTCCCACAGGTTGATGGGCATACGATGTCCCACAAGTTGGGGTATGGAAGATTCCCACAACTGGGTCCACACAACACACAGAGTGTGTATATAGAGTTCATATATAGAGAAATAATTTACTAAACAAATTGTCTTCTATAGTGGCATGACTAAACAGTGAATGCAGGAGAAATCAGGAAGCTCAAAGAAATTATTGAGGAGTAGTCTAGAGGTCCATACATAAAATACCAACCACGCATTTTTCGTAACTTTTTTTTTGTTACAATAAAGTATTTAAAATAAACCTTTTTTCTGGTGCATAATGAAAGTTTGGTCAAAAAAATGGAAATTAAAGGAATGCTGTTGAAGTTTATTTCGCCGGGCAGTCAGTCTCAAAACTTAGTTCTTTTATTAAGTTCTGACTTCTAAACAATTTGACGAATAATTGACTGCTATAGAGTGTGAAGTGTGTAAAAGGTGTGTATAAAAATCAGGAGTGTAATCTCTGACAAATGTTCCCATCCTTTAATCTTGGCAATTATTAGCTTTAAGGTATAGTAACTAATCTACTGCTAATAGCAGAAAAC
>JAEMWC010001305.1:20000-186150 GCA_016490735.1 Pachyseris speciosa
GCAAATGGGAGAATGGGACTAGTGACGTCATTCGAGAATTTTGCTCGCGTCTCTTTGGTTTATACTGTATGGAAATCAAGCATTTTCAGGGTTTGGTATTTTGCCGAAAGAACTTTTGTTTGCCTAAAAAAAAAATAGGATTATCAAATCTATTCACAATGTCGTCCAGCGATGCTGGCTTTTACTCTAGCTCGGATTCCGAGCCCGCAGAAACGGCCGGACGTCGAGTACAGCAGTACAGTCGAGGGTTCATCAAATGCGAGCGAACAAGAAACCTCAAATGACGAAGAACCATGAGATGGCTATGCCAATGAGGCGATTGCAGACGAGGAATGGCTGGCTCACGATGAAGCAGAAAAGAAAATGGAGGAAAAACTTGAAATTAAACTGCAAAAGGAACTAAAGGTGGTAGACAAATATGCTGATTCCTTGCATTTTCTTCGACGTTTTTCAGTATACGTCTATACGTATTTCTATACGTTTTTCTAGAAAATATATTGTGCCTTGCACACTAGACTGTTACGTACAACTGGTAACGGACTAGGCCTTAGGGTTTTAGAAACACTTGGTTGTAATCTTACCTGTATTGCAAAGCGAACCTTTAAATCCAGCAGTGCACAAACAGTGGTAACCTTTGCTAGTAAAACCGGTTTGACAAGTTGCGTTGTTTTGGCAGGGTACTTTCAGACAGGCATTCTAAGATAAAAGAAACATTCAGTGTAAATATAAAAGAATCGCTCGTCTACGGCCGCTGAGGTGATACGCGCAAATAAACATGGTTGTAGTAACATGTTTCGTCAAGGAATCATTTCCTAAGAGTACAGATTCAGAAATACCCCATTTCTGAAATCTTGACCAATTCTACCAGAGTTACGTAGGAAAGAATCTTAGCATGGCAAAGAATGAGGGACAAGCGTGCACAGTTCGTAGCGACAGAGATAAAATAGCGGAGAGACTTGAGTGAATAAAATTACGTTTTCTAACATATCTCTCTAAGCTTTTGACTTTTCTACTGGTACCAATCGGATCCTGTTCCTAGACATCGATAGCCGTTCTTTGACGCAAAAATTACTCACTTTCCAGCTTTATCCGTCACGGTTTTGAACTTTAAAGTTTAGCCTTTCTTCTTTGGTTAGAAAATTATTGCGGAATGCCGTTTTCAGCTGAATCGCCTTCGAAAAATCTAACTTTGCAAGCCCGTGCGGGAACGAATTCCCTGGTATCAATCAGTGTTATCGTTCCAAAACAATGTCGATCAAGTCCATGGAACTGTTTTTATATCAAAGTTTCGGTCCACCACAGTAATCAGCATTGAATATGAACTTTTTTTCAAGTCTGAAGGATGAAGATAAGTCTTCATACAAGCGCCATGAGTGCGGTGGAAGTTTTCGCAAGTTCCAGGTGTCACCATTTTCTTCTATAATTCTTCTCTTCCCCACACTTTTTACGGATAGAAATACTAGGTAAAGGCCTGAGAATGACAACAAATACTTGCGGCGAGATCGCGGGAAATTAAACAAGAGGAAATCAAATTTTAAATTAGCCATGATCGTACGAAGTACAGTACACTTTCATACGCCAAGAATGTTCGAAAATTGGAAATTTTCAAGATAACAAACTTTCTTTATTATCTTTATTTCTTTGCTATTGTAGACAGCCGTAGATTACTCGATAGATCCGCCATCTTTTTTATTTTATTTTGGACCGCCTACAAATTCCTATAGCAACGATCATCCAATAACATCTCGCCAAAGAAAGAACGTAATTGACAGCTCTCGAGACTGCGACCCCGCCCCCCTACCCCCGATGTCCCTCATTGCTTGCCATGCGTTTTATTGGCAAAATGATGGCTTATATTACTGGTCACATGGTACTCTTTAAAAGCAAATACTTGTTTAAACTCTCCTGAAAGGTTAGTCATGTGCAGCTCCATAGCAAAAAGATGATAAAGAGGCTAACAAAGAAATGAAACAAAAACGAAAGGAAAAAGGAAAGAAAGAGACGAAAAGATATGGATCGAAAACATACATATATGCCGGCACACGAGTTCTGCATTTTTGAAATGCTTTTTATTCGTGAACTTAAACTAAAACTGAACAAACAGAGTGATTCGATCCGCGCGAAAGTATGAACCTAATTTTTTCACTTTTAATATTGTGTCTTTCGCCTTAGCGTTTTTCATTATTGCCGCGATTTTCTCGTATTGTTTCTATGTAAATATTTTAGAGTTCTAGTCAGTACTTCATTAGCATTTTTATAATTGATTATTATATAGGCGCATGTTAAACAAATTTTATCCTTCAACTTGAAAATGACGGTTGATCGGTCGAAACGTCGTTGTTTTTTCAACGTTAACTTTTAAGGATTCATCGAAAATACTATACTTTTAGCGAACCTTTGCTCCACGGTATAAGTACGCTGGGTTTGTCTCCAGTTCTTCTTTATGTCCTTCGAAGGTTGAATTATTCAGCTCACAATTGTATTTTCCCTGCCCATTCGCCACTTTTTCCAAGTTGTAACTGACACAGTTGGCTTCCATGTAGCATTTCATCTCACAAAAATTACCGTCCATGACGTCATCGGAGTGAATCACATGATTTTTTAGGCGTTTACCATTAAACGTGTGATCAGGTTTTAACTCCAGTTGGCGGCAATTATCTGGGAATGAAAGTCACGGTTAGCAAATAAGAGAATAAGGGGAACATAATGACACAGACATGATGCTGCTGCTGCTGATGATGATGATGATGATGATGATGATGATGATGATGAGTAGAGACCCAGTAAGTAAACGTCGTGATCAAGGACAACTGATTAACTTCGATATGCGTGAAACTGTAATATTATCCCATGGAAAATAGCAAACTTTGATCACGAGTAGCAAATGAAGCGAAACTAGCTAACAAACGATCCAATGAAATAAATGCAAATGCATGCACTGAAATTAGAACATAATACGCCGAACAAAGAAACTAACAAACAAAATTGACAGCCATAGGACATACTTACAAGTTTTTCGTGCCTAGATCACGAACAAAACTGAATAAGCTTGGAAACACTACAATACAAACACGCCACGTGTTTTTATCAAACTCAGCATCTAAAACGTAGAAAATGAGCAATGCATATAAGGGCAGGCCAACTTGAAGATAACAATGATGATGATGATGATGATGATGAAGATGATGGCGATGGTGCTGATGGTGATGGTGATGGTGGTGATGATGATGATGATGATAGTGATGATGATGATGGTTGTGATGGTGATGATGGTGATGATGATGATGATGATGGCGATGGTGATGGTGATGATGGTGGTGGTGGTGATGGTGATGGTAGTGGTGGTGGTGATGGTGGTGGTGGTGATGGTGGTGATGGTGATGATGGTGGTGGTGGTGATGATGATGATGGTGGTGGTGGTGATGGTGGTGGTGGTGGTGGTGGTGATGGTGGTGACGGTGATGGTGGTGGTGGTGGGATGGTGACGGTGACAGTGATGGGCACAGTGACGGTGATGGTCATGATGGTGTTGATGATACGAACTAACTTAACTATGACCATGGTGATACGTATTCCTTGAAATGAAAACTTGTTCCACAATGAGCAAAGATAGCGTCTTAACGATGGCAGTGTTTAACGTTCCCATTCTCATTTGTAACCGTCCAAGTTCATTTTTAGAGTTATCTGCATTTTGACATCACGGGATACATGGACACCTAATTTATTCTTCAAGGTGGGCACACACCTTATAACATCTAATTCTAGTGACTCTGGATGCTTATGATGTTTACGAAGGGACTAATATATAGATTTAGCCATGCCTAAAAGCGAAGCTCCATGATTATTATTTCTTTACTTGTACTGAGCAACATGCTTAGGGAAGTCAACACGAATTGACCGCAGTTCAAAAACCTCAAAACATTACAAGAAAACAATATACAACGCTTGTGTTTGTTCTAAAACAAATTTAGCAATCAAAGAACGATCAAATATTTTTATCGCATGTTTGACGGTTTAGCCACCTCTCTCAATAGTGCATTTAAATGGCTTTCCATCAGTTGTGTTTGACCTAGATCAAACATGTTCATCCAACATTTCGCGTTACGAACAAATCGGTTTGATCGTTTAGTCACCCCAACAAACAAATCGTGTACAAACGGTAAAAAGCAACCAAAACAACCGCACAACGTCGAAAATTTCAACGACAGTAATACGCAAAAATCGTTTTTTTGGACTCACTTGGTCCAGTGTTTGGTGAAACATTGTTGATCTTTTAGCCGGGGCTTAAGAAACACATTTCGTAGTAAGTTAAAAAAATTGTTTAGACATAAGCTTGAATGTCGTAGAAAAGAGAAAAAGGAAAACAATCCTGATAGCTTGGATAGGTAATCGCATGGGGCCGAGTAAAAAGTGTTTTCAGAAAGTTGCTGAAATTACCCTCGTCGCGCAAAACATAAGTAATACTAATCCTTAATTTTACGAGGACTCATTGCGATTACGTGTTACTTAATAGCATAAGGACGAACGTTTCTTACAGTTCTTAACACTGTAGAAACACAGACGTTGAAAAACATGTACAGTAAGCGGAGGAAAAACACTTGTTCGCTTGCAAGCAAAACAACAAACAAACAATTCGACTAGCTACTTAATTCTTTGTGTCCAAAACGAGTATATTGTTATTTATATTCAGTCGAGACAAAAATACAAGTTTCAATCCTCAACAAAAGTAACAACAATTAAACCAAATATGTCAAGCTTCAAGTTATTTAATTCACCTGTATAGTAGAATTTTCTACCACTTGAATATACGTATCCACTTAAGTAAAAGCACGAATTTCCAAAAATACCAAACAGTTCGTACAAAGAAAGAACTTCTTCCAATACGTTTGAGCTACAGTAACTCGTTCCTTCCATTAATGCCGGTGAACTGTAAAGTGACCTTTCTTGGTGAGCTGCAAGATGCCGCGGTAAAGCGAAAGCCCTTGAAGTGTTGAATCATTTTGTTTTTCAACCACACAATCCGGGCACCATGAAGTCGATCCAATTAAGTATAACGCTTTTCCTGAGAAAAATATTTTGCTCTTCCTTTTTATCACTTGAAAAATTACCTTCCGGAGTATCTTTAACAACGACTTTTATGCTTTTACACGAATTTAAAGAAGAAGTTGTTTCGCTCAAAATTAAGAAACCAACTGAATGTGAAATTTACAGCCGCAGAAAGCGCGAAAACTTAAGTCTCGTTTTGGTATGGGTGCCCCACACCTGACGTGAGCCTGCGATCCAATCGAAAGTCAGTACCTGGTCAGCGGTCAACTTTAAAAAAAAATCTGACGTCGATGAGTTCTAAACTTGAGCGCGCGATATGGTCACAGGATACTGGTCAGCGGATACCTTGTTTTGACAGGTGTCAATTGACCATAACATGGATTATTCTCGACCCCAGACGTCTTCTCGGGCTTTGCGCCTCGAAGGCTCTTGGAAACTCCATATTGATAGTAGCTAAAATCTGGCTATATAGACTTCAAAGCACATGCTCGATTAACCATATCCAAAACGGCGTCGCTGTCTGAAATAGTCCTTGCAGTATGCTTTGGCAAAAGGTGGCAAAGACTCTAATTTTCTGCATAATAATGAAAATTGAAGTAAAGGTACAGCAGAAATCAACTATATTGAAGCTGTTCTTTGTTCAAGGAAGGGCATTTTAGGGGTTTCACTCATGTTTGTTTTGTGAACTTTTTTTCGAAGGTAGTTCGCTTCACAAGAGTAACCCCGCGCAGAAAGTTCAGTTTTTTCGCGCGTACCGAGTTGGCCAATCAGAAGCAATTTCATTGTTTCAACTGATAACCAATCAGAGCTGGTGGCTTGCGTAGAGTTTCCCAGAGCTCTTCCAGACATCACGTCCTTTAGACATGCGCAAAAGGGATGAGCTCTGGGGTCGAGAATTGAATGCATTGCAATCCCTTGAGCATGAGCCGTAATTTACTAGAGGATCTAGGGGATTACACGAGTGAGCCAAGTTGATTGTTTGTTAGTTTTATTTCGTTCTCGACAGATGGCTTATTTGCATGCAATTAATTAACTGCCCACTTTCCAAGTTATCTGCATTATGACATCACAAGACACATAATAGACCTAATAATAATAATAGACACAATAATAAGACCTAATTTAACCTTCAAAGTCATTATACACCTTGTAACAACTAATTCTGGTGATTCTGGAAGCTTATGATGTTTAACAAGGAACCCTACAACCTGTTAAGGAATCGTAGCTTACGCCGAATAATCCTTCTGAACTCAGGATCGACGAAAATTGATTTAAACAAACGAGATTTCTGCTTCATCGTGAAATATTTATTTGCTATTTGAATTAGAAGGTCCTAAATAATGAAATTTGAAATTTGAATTTGTCCTTCTATTGAAAGTAACCTTGTTCATATAGTTCTCCCTTTAATGCATTAGTCCCGAAAGGAGGGTAATGGATCCTACAATCCTATAGGTTAGAAAACGAAATTTAATTTAAAAAGAAAAATGAAGAAAAGACGCTTGTCATGAAAAATTAAATGCAAACAAGCCTTCGTCTCTTGTGTTTATGCATTGAAATAAGGACAGATGCACCAACCCTGAACATTTTAGCAAAAATATAAAGCCGCATTCTGTGTTCTCAGGTCGTGTACGTTGTAGCCAAGTAAGCCAACACAGTAAGATATGTTTCGTGGGTTCTTTGACTGAAAACTGGAAAACAGAAAATTCGAATCACGTCCGTTTCCATGGAAAGCGAAATTTGGTTTCCCGAAAATGACATGTAACAATTATTGGATGAGGTTGAGCGTGGATGCGAGAATTGTCATGGCCGAGGTTAGTGTTATCTGCTGAATGCAAAGGCTGAGGCAGATAACACAAACCGAGGCCATGATAATTCTCGCTATCACGCGAAAACCGAAGTCTGAGGCGGATAACACAAACCGAGGCCACGAAAATTCTCGCTATCATGCGCAAACCGAATTCAATAATCATATTAAAATGCAAAAGCGTGACCGTTTGTAAAATAAACAAGAGCACGTACAAGAAACTAAACATGTCACGCCAACATGTAAACAACTTTATTTGTGAGCTCACAACATAAAAGTTGCAGTGCAGTCCAAACGTTTCCAGCAAAATTCTACAAAAACCCACCCCAGGTCACGGCTGCCGAGAACCTCACATATTGAACTCGATAGCTGATTGGTTTTCGCAGTGAACACGATCTAACACTCAATTTCATTGGTTGAATGGTAATTATGCATCCCAGGAGCCACAAAACCGGTTTTTAGCGTGAGGAAGGCTTGAAAAACAAAAGTGGCGATCGAAGGCTTTCAATAGCGACGCGCACTAATGACGTCACAAAACTGGAGCCCCCTGGGTGACTCAGACAAACAAATTGCTTTTCTGTAAGAACGTGAGTTGAAATTATGTCGCTCGCGAGCAGTTCTCTTCCCTCTTTAACCGTTCTGACTGAAGATGACGATATTCCCTTCTTCCAGAAGACAACACTGTGGGGCAGTTAGAACGGTGGTTGAAGTGCCTCGGTTTCAAATTGAATGGAAAATGCGATGAGCTTGTGTCCGTCTGCATCAGAGAATGAAAGAGTGGACCTCACCACACGCTTGATCCGAGTATTAAAGGAACCTCCTGAGTTGGGCTAACCGCGGAAAAATAGCATTTTGCATGTCTCTAAATGTTAAGCTTACATAAATCAGCTGAATGAACGCAGTGAAAATTTTGTGCACATATGATTGTTCGATTTTCCTTTCTGGAAACAGATAAATACATGTAGTCTCTATCTTATCGAAAACTCACTTGTTCGACCAGTTTTTGCATTTTCCATTGCAGAAGAATCCTTACAAGTCCAATAGTTGATGGTATGCAAAGCGCAAACGTGGTCGAGAAAATTAAGCAGAATTTATTTGTGTGATCTTCGCAACGAAGTGTTCCATAAGAGCTGGAATCCGCCTACCCTGGGTGCCAGAGGTAATTTTTTTTCGTTTGAAGGAGGGAATTTGCGCGGCGAAGCCGCGTTGGCTTTTCAGGGTAGAATCCGCCCCGGTGATATTATCGTAGCACAGACTACCCACGACCCTGGGAGCATTGCAAACAAGCCCCGAGAGACTTGCTCGCAGGCTACCTGCGCTGTCGGCCGTTATAGATTTTCCTAACATGTTACTAGTTGGTATAGATTCGGTAAAATTCTTGTCGATTAGGTTTTCTATCTTTGCCAGTGGCTCTGGTATTGTTTCTGGGTCCTTTCTCAGTTGGGGCAGACACGCGCATTGTTTGGTGTGAGATTTGCTCAGTGGATCGGAAAATTTAGTAGTGGGCCCGTTTTCTCTGGGCCAGTGAAGGGAACAAAGAGAAGCTTATGCTTCTGGCACAAATGTATGTATTTCTGGCCGGGAGATGTTTCTCTCTGTAAAGAATTCCCGTAAACAAGCTATTAGCCAACGTTCGCACTTCCCAATATGTTGCGAAGATTTTGGGAATGGAATAAATACCCAGATTCTTGTCAATCTGAGGGATTTTTGGCATTTTTTTGGATACCTCCAGTCAGTTTTGCACTCACACAAACAGCAGTGTTTGGTGCTAGCCATTTATCGCCCTTCTGGAAAGCAAATACCACGATTTTACCGATAATTTCGTGTTTTTGTTCCAAAATTGTCGCTCGCGCCTACACATTTTCCTTTAGCGATGTTTGTCTGAGTCACGGCGGGTGACTAATGTGACAAAATCTATTGATAGTAATAGCCCGCTTCGCTATTCGATGGAGCATTTGGAGGTGCAGTACAATTCGCACTTAATTGTGGATTTTCGGAGATTTTAGAATTGAAACCTGTTCAGGAAGAGGCTTGATTTCATTTTATCAAGCGTGAAGGTTTGTTTTCATTTTATCATGCGTGAGGATGTGTTTGCGGTCCTGTTAACAGCGTCCTTGGTATTTAATTTGCACAACACCACGATCGATGATCAAACCATGGGACAACTAAGTCGTTGTGAAGTTGGAGTCCAGCGGGCAATAAAGATGGTTTGAAAGCGATCTTGGTCAAATGTGGGGTGGACGTTTGAGTGCGAACTTTTTTCCTGACAGTACCACTGCTAATTATAGTCGGCGAAGTTCTGTAACACCTCTTTTAATCTTTCCGCGGAATTTCCACCCCCATTTAGTTCCTTTTGTTCCGTAAGAGTCTGTTTAGTTTTATTTCTAAACTGACATTCAGTGCCTTGAAGACCTTTCTAATTCTACTCGTCTCTTCGACATTTCATGCACAAAATGGATGAGGGAGTAATCTCTTTGTTTACCGGAAATCACAACAGACGACCACCTCGATACCCTTAGTGCCAGAGGTTTTATTTTTCTTAGCGAGAAGCGGTTAACCCGCGAAACGCATTAGCCTCGTTGACGCTGCTTCGCCGAGTAATTTTCTTCCTTCAAATGGAAAAAAAAAGCCTCTGGCACCCAGGGTACAAACTCGATCGTAGCTATCTTTGTCTGTCTCGCATAGACACCGTCGAAATAATTGAACCTTCCAGACCCAAAAATTAACAAATTTAAACACTTGTTTCAGACGCTATAATTTTCCCCGGGTTGTGGAAACGCAGCTCACGGATTTCGCTATTTACACGAGATACCAGCAAGCGGTTTTAGGCATCACCGCGGCGACACGTCATGTCAAATTATGAAAACAGGCACACACTGTAGAAAACCGGTTTGCCGAGATATTTTATTTCGAAGTTGCATAGAAGTGAGGTTTCCAACTGCCGTGACCAGAGGTTCTTATTTCTCGCGTCTCCGTTCGCTTTGAGTTTAGCGGGTTAACCGCCGAACTCGCTAAGAAAAATAAAACCTTGGCACCCAGGATAAGGACGCTATTAAAAGATAGTAAGACGCGGGACGAACGGGCTATACCGAGCGGTCAAGATGGCTCCATCTTGACTTCGCGGGTAGCTAATCACAGCTTAAGAATTGATTCATCTTGACCGTGATAAAGCCAGTCACATAATAATAGAAAATTTGGTTTATCAACGGAGTTCATAATGTAAATTGACCACCGTACAGGGATTCAATTAGCTGACGTTTCGAACGTTAGCCCTTCGTCGGAGCGAAACGAGGAATTGTGGGTTGTGTATGGTTTATACACATGGTAACGTGAAAAACAGGAATAAATTAATTGAATGAAAAGCACTCGTTGATACCGTGGGGATTAAGAGTGCCAATTTGAAAGATCAGTTTTTGATCGAGATTTTTACGGCTTTCCGTGGTACCTTGATGTAGGGAAAGGTCGGAGATCGACATGTGTTTTTTGGAATGGTTAGGGAGATTAAAATGCCGAGCGACAGGTTTGGATGCGTCTTTGTCATCTTTCTCAACATCACGAAGATGTTCTCGGAATCGGTCACCTAGTCGTCTTTCTGTTTCGCCGATGTATAACTTTTTGCATAATGTGCAGGGTATGTAATAGATACCATTTGCGGAGCTACACGTGAAGCGATCAGTGATCTTAACAGATCGCTTAGGGCCCGATATTTTGTCAGTGTTTTGAATGAAAGGACAAGTTTTGCATCGCGTCAAATGGTAGCCAAGAGGGATGCAATAGGTGGATGAAGGCAGGAGCATTTTATTAACAAGTAAATCAAACAGCTGCAACAACATAGTTTTAAAGCAGACAGTGTTTTAAAATCCTAGTACTCATTTTTACAAATCCATGGAACTTTCAACACAACACAACCTCCTGTATTGTGCTTAACTTGTTCTACGTTGTAGGGCTTTTGATAAGAACACAAGAGAAGGGCACCACAGTACAAAATTAAAAACCTCGTGAGCTTGCGCTTCCGGTATTCTTCCTTAAAAGAAATTCGGTCGCAGCAGTGTTTAAACTTCCGTTCACTCGTTTGTGACCCTCACTCTCAATTTTTAGCTGGTGGCCATTCACATGAGGCTTAATGTAAATATGTAAATTAGTAACGCAGGTCCACATCAGCCAATGGCTGCCAGTCTTTTAACCTGCGAGACCAAATAAAGTATGTATGCATGTATGTAATGAGTGACTATATTATGTTTCGCGAAGTGTTTCTAACTTTAGAGTCTGTGGATGACGTGTGGAAGGGAGTCCATTTTCAAGCAGTAGCAACTTTGACTAGGAAAATTTTGTCACCCACAGTGCTTATCCATCGGTGTTATTTAGTATTATTTTATAAAAAGAGTTCGGTAGTTCACAGTTATAAAATACAGGGACGTAGCCAAGATTTTTCCACAGGTACACACAATTTTCCAAATTCCACCTTGTTGCCAAATATGCCAAGACCTCAGACAGATAATAAAATTTGCCAAAATAGAGTTTCGTTTTTTTTTTTTATTCGCATGTGGATAAATTTTGGACACGCGGGCTCACTATATCCGGGATTAACATTGCGCAACGCAATAATAATGTCCGTTTTTGTAAGAGTTTTTATAGGCCAAAATGTGAAATATATTCTTACATCCTCTTCCAAAGAAAATTGCACAAAGTTGCATCTTCCCAAGTTAAAGTGTTCAGTTGCCTTACTAAACGATGCTGTAAAAATTAGGATGCCAAAATAAAAACTGTTTTACGCATAATGCCAAGACTTGTTTGGATGCAAGAATGCTCGAATTCGCATGTGGATAAATTTTGGACACGCAGGCTCACTATATGCGGGATTAAGATTACGAAATGCAATAATAATGTCCGTTTGTGTAAGAGTTTTTTATTGGCCAGAAGGTAAAATATATTCTTACGTCTTCTTCCATAGAAAATTCCACAAAGTTGCATCTTCGAGAGTTAAGGTGTTAAGTTGCCTTACTAAATGATTTGGATACCAAAATAAAAACTGTTTTACGCTTAATGCCAAGACTTGTTTGGATGCAAGAATGCTCAACATGTTATCTGTAAGTACACACTATTGAGATAAATTCTCGTTCGATTTCTTGAGTTGCAAACGTTGCATCTGTTTTCCGCTCTCCGAAAAACTCTTTTCGAGCCACTACTGACAAAAATCCTTTGGGATAAATATCTGCCACGGTTTCGGGACGCATTTTCGCTTACATTACTGTGGTTTACGACTTCTGTGGCCGTGACAGGAAATGACAGTCCAGCGAAGAAAGTTTATGTAGAAGCCCTTCCATTCGCACGGGAAGCCATATTAATTTTTCAAATAGCTTAGTAGCGTCTGCCTTTGTTTCCCAGGCTTGAAACGAGACAAGACTCATTTCCTCTGCACAAGACTTAGCTCACGTGTCTACACAGAAAGCCAACGAACAAAAAAGCCTGGTTTTCACTAGCGACGCAAGCACAAGCGCAAGCATAAGCGTAAGCATAAGTAACCTATGCACCGTTGCAAGGCCGGCCGTTTAAAAATTATGCTAAGCAGAGCCTATCAACTGTCGTCAACATATGAAACATTTACCAAATAGTGTACAGTCGACTCCCGATAACTCGAACCTTCAGGGGAAATAGGAAAAGGCTCGAGTGATCGGGAGTTCGAGTTACCGGGAGTTGAGAACTAATGACCGGTAATAAGGAAAACCGATGATCCTGTGCACTCTATTCACACAATGTACTGTGGTGGTGACTGGCAAGGCAGTTAACCGCGGAGATGGGGAAGGTGTGCAAGTGCCATGCACACTGCACTTCAAGGGACAGCAAAAATTTATTGACATTTTGAAGAAAGAGTTAAGCGGCAAAGCTTGATGAAATGGGGATGTAATGTAAACGACTCTGATCTGGAGTAACTGGAAGAATACTCGCGATCGGTTGCTTCAAATAAATTCAAAGTTTTGATCTACAGTATTGTATTTTTACTTGTCAAGTCTTGAAAAACGTGGTTCGAGTTATCGAGGGTAAAACTATATACAAAATGACCTGAAGGGTAATTAAATTGGTTCGAGTTAGCGAGAGGTTCGAGTTAACGAGGGTTCGAGTTACCGAGGGCCAGTAAAATTACAGTAAATGTATGAACGAAATCCACGGAAAATCGATGTTGGTTCGAGTTAGCGCGAGGTTCGAGTTAGCGAGGGTTCGAGTTATCGGGAGTCGACTGTACGTATCTTCCTAAATAGCCTTTGGCGGGCCAAAAAAGACACCTTGAGGAAGTAAAGTAGAAGGCTAAAGCTTAAACTTGACTTGTGGTATCGTTCAAAAATAGATGTACTAGGCACTTTTATAGGCCTCTGAAGATGAGCCTAATATCACTCCGAACCACAATGTTTTTATTTTCGATCACACCATACAACATTACAAATATTTTGTCTTTTAGGGGAATTAAACGATTATTATTAAGTCCCAAAACGGCTTGCAAACTGGGAATGTTTCTCGTTGTTGCGCACGAACGTATTGAAGTTGCACGATTTTTCAGTGTTTTTATGGGGGTCGAGCCACCGTCTAGTAGTATTTTGAAGTTTTTGATTAATCACAAAAACAAAAAGACGAAGAAAACTGTGAAATGCGATATTTCAAAACAGTTCGACAAGGGGGTCTTTAGGTAAAGTAAAATGAATTATCAAACTTCGCTTCTGTCGCGTGATTCTTCATATTTACATGCAGGAGCAGCTCTTAATCTGGCCTTCTTGTAGAAGTGAATCACACCATATCAAGATCTACACATAGTCCTCCCTTTAATGCATTGGAGTTGAAAGGCCTTTGTGATAACGGATGCTTCAAACCGATAGGTGAGTGTAACAAATTTAAGTTAAAACGGGAAAGCAAGAAAAGTTATTTGTGATAAGAAAATTAAATACAAACAAACCGTCGTCGCTTTTGTTTAGGCATTCAAATAAGGACAGGTGCACTAAGCGAACATCTCAGCTAACCTATAAAACCGTATCAGATTCAAGTAGTTTAGAGGCATGTTGAATTGTTTCTATCCTGATTACCGGAAAATAAAGACAATTGTCGAAACTTCTGATATGCTCTTCTATAAAATGTATACATCTTGGAACGGTAGACTTAGATTTGCCAAGCCCCATCTACTCAGTATTCCCGCAGAACATTTGCGAACTATTGGTATTATATATTTTCGTTTCTCATGTCATTTTTATTAACCAGGCTAACGCCATAGCCATCATCAGTGAACTATTTCCAGTTAAATTTCAATCAGTTAGGGTTTTTTTAGCTTATCACAGGGCAGTTTGATCAAGCTATCTTCCCAAACCGCTATAGTTTGAAAAACTAAGTTTACATCATGTACAAACAGATGAATTCATCAAAGTCAAAACTGGCCGCTCCAAGCCATAGTGCTAACTTAACGATCATGAACGTATTATAGAAAATTAACCAATATATTCTTACGAATCCCCAATACAACAAACAGTTTAAATGAAAAGAAAGCTTTACGTCCTGAACTTAGCCCCCAACTGTACTAACCTTCGGAGCTGCAGAATTGCCCTTCGATGCACGAAAACAACTTGAATGAGATGCAAACTATAAAAACCAAAAGCATGGTGGCCATTGGTTCACCTTAGCGAAAATTCGACAAAGGTACTGCTCAGATCTGCGACATGTTCCGATGAAAACTTCGGCGATGCGTGAATCATAAGCTGAATGCGGGGCAGCCGAAGGTGTTATGTCTCACAGGAATGTTTCACCCGTCAGATGGTAGCCAATAAGATTTCAATAAGTTGATGGAAGCGAGATCGTTTTATTAACAAATAAATCAAACAGCTACAATTACATCGTTTTAAAAATTGACGGAGCGGCTTAATTTGCAATTCCGTGACACTTTCTGGCCAGTGGTTAGTTTCTCCCACTGAGGCTTTAGATGAGAATAAAGGGCAGGCTACCACGACACAAAACCAAAACTATTGCGAGCCTGGCCAGCCCTCCATCAAATTGATTTCCAGCAGAATTTCGACTTCTGGCTGGTGTACGTTTCTCAAAACCCCGGAAACCATTTCGGGTCCGAAAAGTATTTTTCAAGTCGGTTTTATATCGCTTGTTACTAGCTTTTTGAGAAAACTAGCCCAATATATTTCTCAATTTTATAGCGTACTTTCTTAAAAGATTATTAAAAATATTAGAACTCGAATTTCTGGTAATAAACCTAATGCATGTAAAATAGTTTTTCGGGGCCGAAATGTTTTCCGGAGTTT
This sequence comes from Pachyseris speciosa, assembly GCA_016490735.1. Classification (NCBI taxonomy): domain Eukaryota; kingdom Metazoa; phylum Cnidaria; class Anthozoa; order Scleractinia; family Pachyseridae; genus Pachyseris; species Pachyseris speciosa. The sequence goes on from JAEMWC010001305.1 coordinate 35,136, forward strand.
TCAGAAACGCGCGCCTTGTCACGCGTTTCTCTTTAGTGTTTATTTGCGTGGATCTTGATATTATGTTTCATCTGGTGGCTCTGCAAATGAACCAATATTGAACAAATATGCTTGATGACTATATATTGTGTTACGTAAAGTGTTTATAGCTTTAGATATCTTTGGTTGACGTCCATTAGCGCGTTTATAAGTTGAATGAGGGACAGCCGAAGGTGTTATGTTTCGTACGGACACTTCACCCATCAAATGGTAGCCAATAGGGATCCAATAGATGGATGGAAGCAGGAGCGTTTTATTAACAAGTAAATCAAACAGCTGCAACGACATCGTTTTGAAGCTGACAGCGTTTAAACTCCCGCTCACTTTTACAAATCCACGGAACTTTCTGTCACGTGCCTAACTTGTCCCACTTACTAGGGCTTTTGATAAGAACAAAGAGAAAGCCTTCACATTACTTAGAAACCTAGCGCGCTTCCGCTTTCGGTGTTCTTCCTTTAAATATATTCGGTTGCAGCAGTGTTTAAACTTCCGCTCACGCGTTTGTGGCCCTCTCTCTCAATTTTTAGCTGATGACCATTCATATGAGGCTTAATGAATGACTTTAAATTATGTTTCGCGTAGTGTTTCTAACTTTACAGTCTGTAGATGACAAATCAAACAGCTACAATTACATCGTTTTAAAAATTGAGGGAGCGGCTTAATCTCGACGAATTTTTGCAATTCCGTGGCACTCTCTGGCCAGTGGTTAGTTTGTCCTACTGAGGCTTTTGATCAGAATAAAGGGCGGGGTACCACGACACAAAACTAAAAATATTACGAGCCTGGCCAGCCCTCCATTAAATTGATTTTCAGCAGGGTTCGACTTCTGGTCACGCGTTTCACTTTAGTCTTTATTTGCGTGGATCTTAACATTATGTTTCATCTAGTGGCTGTGCAAATGAACCAATATTGAACAAATATGCTTGATGACTGTATTTTGTGTTAGGTAAAGTGTTTATAACCTTAGATATCTTTGGCTGACGTCCATTTGCGGGTTAACTTTATAAGTTGAAAGAGGGACAGCCGAAGGTGTTATGTTTCCTACGGATACTTCACCCGTCAAATGGTAGCCAATAGGGATCCAACCGGTGGATGGAAGCAGGAGCGTTTTATTAACAAGTAAATCAGACAGCTGCAGCGACATCGTTTTGAGACTGACAGTGTTTAAACTCCTACTCACTTTTACAAATCCATGGAACTTTCTGTCATGTGCTTAACTTGTCCCACATACTGGGGCTTTTGATAAGAACAAAGATAAAGCCATCACAGTACAAAATAAAAAACCTCGCGAGCTTGCGCTTTCGGTGTGCTTCCTTTAAAGATATACGGTTTCAGCAGTGTTTAAACTTCCGCTCACGCGTTTGTGGCGCTAACTACAAATGATCAAGTTTTAGTGGGTAGCCATTCACATGAGGCTTAATGAGTGAACGACTAGTAGAATTAGATTAGTGTGAATGATATATGAAATGAATCATATATGAACTGCCGAAATGAAATCAAATGAAGAATGATCCTCGCAGTTGTGAACGCAATTTATGCAATTGCGAAAAGAAGCCTGAAAAAATTCAGGACTTCAACGGGGTTTGAACCCGGGACCTCGCGATTACCGGTGCGATGCTCTAACCAACTGAGCTATGAAACTACTGACATTGGGAGCAGGTCAATTGTGGGTTCACAATCGTTTTCGATTTGTATGCGTGATAACTGATTCGGGCTGCGCCTTCATCAGCTATCACGCGATAGAAATCTCGAGCTCATAATCTAATTGTTAAATAAAAAGTGTTCGGTAGTTCAGCGGTATAAAATACAGGGACGTAGCCAAGATTTTCCACAGATACACACAATTTTCCAAATTCCACCTTGTTTCAGCAATTTTGAATTTCAAAAATATGCCAAGACCTCAGACAGATAATAAAATTAATTTTGCCAACATATAGTGTCGTTTGCTTGTTTGTTTTGTTTCGTTTTGTTTTTGTTTTTGTTTTTTTTTTTCAAATTCGCATGTGGATAAAGTTTGGACACGCAGGCTCACTATATGCGGGATTAAGATTACGCAATGCAATTATAATGTCCGTTTGTGTAAGAGCTTTTTATTGGCCAGAAGGTAAAATATATTCTTACGTCTTCTTCCATAGAAAATTGCACAAAGTTGCATCTTCGAGAGTTAGTGTGAAGTTGCCTTACTAAATGATTTGGATACCAAAATAAAAACTGTTTTACGCGTAATGCCAAGACTTGTTTGGATGCAAGAATGCTCGACATGTTATCTGTAACTACACACTATTGAGGTCAATTCTCGTCCGATTTCTTCAGTTGAAGACGAGTTCCAAAAGTAGCATCTGTTTTCCCAGGTTTTCCGCTCTCCGAACCGATGCTTTTCGAGCCACTATTGATAAATGTCCTTTGAGATAAATACCCGGGGCCTTACCCTTTTATATACCATTTTTGACAGAAACGGTACCCCTTTCGTATGCCTAAAACAAGAAATCTTCCTCTCATTTTCATGTAGCGTTCAATCAATTAAAACAGTACAGTCGTAAGGTATGCGTGTTCGAAATATTTTAGTGAAAGGCCCTTTTAAATACCTAAATGACAGATTTCCCTACCCTTTCATATACTTCAACCCGTGAAACCCCTACCCTTTCATATACGTGACGCGTGAAAAAATTACCCTTTTCGGGCGGAGCCTCCCCGTATACGGGCCATTATAGAGAGTACCCCCCACCCCACCCCGGTGGGATAAATATCTGCCACGGTTTCGGGACACATTTTCGCTAACATTTCTGTGGTTTACGACTTCTGTGGCCATGACAGGAAACGACAGTCCAGCGAAGAAAGTTTATGTAGAAGCCCTTCCACTCGCACGGGAAGCCATATTTATTTTTCAAATAGCTTAGTAGCGTCTCCCTTTGTTTCCCAGGCTTGAACGAGGCATAGAAAACCGACTAACTAGAAAACGATGACCCATAAAAATAATAAATAATTAGTGGGTTTTGATCCTAGGAGTTTGTGTTTCCTCGTAGGTCCGCTTGCTTGCTTTAAATAACGGAGGATATTTTCCATTAACGTTACTTGATTCTCGGTGAAATATGATGAGAAAAAATATTCAACAGAGACAAACTGTTTGCAAATGCGTCATTTGAAGAAGAGAATGTGCTATAAAAAAAGAGAGTAAGGTTTCTGCGGCCAGTTCTATGGTTGGTTTTCAAGTCACGCAAGTATAAAATGAAATCACTTGTATCATTCAAACAATGTCGAGAATTTGAGATATAGGAGAAAAATAGTATGTAAACGACATGTCAAAGTCTCAGGGGTGTGGGATATCCCTTACTTGAGTTTTTCAGCAGTTTTTCAGAGTTTAGTTTAGAGCGGCCAGGGGAATAAACACGTCGGCTGGAAACTGTTGAAAACATCTGCCGTTTCGTTTGGCCAGGAGAAAACTTTTCGTCTTGCTGTTGAACTTGCAAAGATTCGTATAGACCTCAAAAACACAAGGTGAATCGACGTTTTCGTGTATGTGATATGCTTCTCAGTAGCCATGTCACGCGGTGTGGGAAAAAAATCTGAGATTCAAACTGCATGCTCTAATTCCAAACCAAAGCGCACTACCAAGCTGAAATCATACAAGCAGATATAAATATATATTTTGTTATGGGTCGTTGTTTATGAAATAGTCGTTTTCCCATGGTCGTTTTCTAGACACCCCTGTGTCATAATAAAATAAGCTTCACACATTCACGCACAATATGTGAAGGCAAAGATTCAAAACATAAAACTAATAGTTTTAATAATCCAAAAAGTACAGTATAGCAAATATATCAGATATATGATCATAATAGTCATAAAAGTAAAGACGTTACTTGCATCTTTCCTGAGGCATTCTTCTTGTAGTGTTATTTTTCGTTAGCGCATTCGCAGAAAACGGCGGAAGTGAGCTTTGTGGATGAATCAAGACGAAGAAGAACAGACAACAATTTTAGACTCGGCCTTCCACAGGAAGCCCGAGTAATAACAACGTATTTTTTAGACAGGAAATTTACCAGATTTTTAAAGATGAGGTAAACATGGAAAAGAAGCCATTGAAAAAAACTGATGAAAGATCTCATTACGGTTGAATCATCACCAGAATAAACCTGAGTCACTGAAAAGTGTCTTCTACCTGGTGGAACTGGTTAAAATTGTAACCTACTAATTTGTAGATTTCATTTCTCGCACTACCCACTACACTAACATTCAACTTTTGTCGAACTATTGTGAGTTAAAGGTTTGACAAATACACTGGATACAATGCCCTCACGATACCACATGCCTTACTTATTCCTCTCAAAAACAATACCACAGCCTTATTTCTTTTATTTTAAATAATATACAAAACAGCTAATAATCATGTTCGGCACTTTTAGTATACAGGCAACTCTAGCCTCTAGCTGTAGTGCTCCTCGATCACTATGTCCAGGAAGGAATGGTATTTCTCGGCTTCTTTCTTGCAAAAGTCGCAGCATCAGCAGAAACCAAACCAAAACAAAACTAATCTCAACAAAGTCAGTATTTCTTAGCAATACGATGATATGAACCCATCTAAGACACCTACTTTTATTACAATATGTGTAAATGTGCCAAATAAAAAGCCACTCCTACGGTCTCAAAGGAAACTATTCTTTCTAGAGTCAAAGCCTCCAGAGTTACAGGAGGTGTCTCAAAGTAATGATGATGAGGCATTAAGAACTGTAACAAATATTTATGGAAAATGGGCACATTTATAATGACTTTGCCCCTTATTAAGAAAAAAAAAACAGAAATAGAAGTAATAAATAATAATGACTATAATAAGGTTACCATAAATTCCACCATAACTATTTTGTGCTGCGCCACCGCTCTGCATCCGCAATAAAACTGAGCCTCTACGGAAAATTGGACATTTTGGCGTTTGCAATAAACTTAAGTGAGGAGACACTGCTTGTAATTATGAAAGGATTCTTTATCACTGAACAAAGATATATCCCATCGCCTTGATGTGTTTGTGGCCATTGTCTCCACTGCTTATAGCCTCGTTTCCACAAGTGTTGGAGTCGTCATGGTTCCCTCCAGTACCAAACCCAATTCTGGAGTCGCAGTCATTGCAGTCGTTTTCGTTGTTACCAAGGATACCGATTCTTGCTTTGCTATAATCACCATCACCACTGTGAACGTTAAACCCCTCCTTGTCACAGTTTTTTTGGAGAGAAGCTTCAGAACCAAGCAGCGTCTTCCACGTATTACGACCCAGAGAGGTGGCGCGGTATTCTCCGTCAGCGATCAGTGAATGCAAGGACCTGGCCTGCTTTTGTATGACAACAAAGTTGACTAGCCCGTCGACTTTAATCCCGAGGCAGATCTTGGAGAAGGATGTGTTCCAGTAGGTTGGTAATTTTTTTCTTTCGTGTCGAACCCAGTCTCTCCTGCTGTAAGGTTGAAGGTTGTCTTGTTGCTCCAAAGGCTGGAATCATAATGAAAGGTTCTCTGCGAAAAAGAGAATTCAGGTTATCGTTAAAACTCGTAAAACACATGCTTAAGAGGGTAACACTCGTCACATCAAGAAAAGGAAAGAGAAGCTGGTCGTCTAGTAGCATTATCTTTTGCCTTTTTGGGGCAGAGGGGCTATTTATACTTTAATTTCGCCCTAGTGACCTAGCTGTGTGTGACGAAAGAGTTTCTCCTCCATTTAGATTGACCATGGTTTACTCTCCCCCCAGTCAGAAATCCTCGTCCTACTCTTTCCCCTGTAGGAAATCAGGAATCTACAATTCCCTGGGTGATAGGCTTTCGACTGTAGGCTCCAGGGCATGAGATTTACATTTTGGATTATATCTTCGTCGTGCACTTATTTCAACAATTCGAGAGAATATAATGTCTTGTTTAACTTTTCCAAATCGACTTGAAAGCACGAATGTGACAGCGGTCTTTAAAAACACGACAACGCTTTTAAGTTTCTGAAACATATTTCGATGTTACAAACATCATCTTCAGCCAAATGAGTACAGTGGTAAAATATTTTTAAGATAATCAGTATATATAACTATTAATACAATGCTTCTTTATAAATTCAAACTTACATGTAAACAAATTAAACTAACCAATAATATCACGGAAAACAAAACGGATAATAACCGTAAATACTTCTTTAAAATGTAAAGCTAAACTAACATGCTCAACTTGTTTGTTAAGTTCGGGTTTCAACTGTTCAATAAGGAAGCTCTCCTTGATTTTAAGTTGATTAAAAGAATTGGCAGTATCAATGATTTTGAAACAATATACATTACAATTATCTTGACAATTCTTAGAACAGCTAAGATGTTTAAAAATGTGAACAAACATCTTTTTCAGGACAAGAATTCTCACATATTTAAACATCTTAGCTGTATTTACCGTTATTATCCCTTTTGTTTTCTGTGATATTATTGGTTAGTTTAATTTGTTTACATGAACGTTTGAATTTATAAAGAAGCATTGTATTAATAGTTATATATACTGATTATCTTAAAATATTTTACCACTGTACTCATTTGGCTGAAGATGATGTTTGTAACATCGAAACATGTTCCAGAAACTTAAAAGCGTTGTTGTGTTTTTTAAAGATAATGTCTTGTTTATAGTGAAGGAGTCAATGTCTAAAAGGAAAACTGTGAATATACTAGTGTTGTGGAGAGTTTGACTTTTGTTGTAATGATTGCGTTGTTTGCAGATGTATGGTATTTGTCATTGACCGAAACATTCGTGTCCTAGTGTTAACTCTGTTCTCAAGAAGTATCTGAGGACGAATTTGCTTCCATGTTATTATATTAAAATATTTCAAGAAAACAGCTTAGTCTTATTCTACCTTTTTACCATCAATCTTCATGACAAGTGTCCACCCGCCACCTCCGCATGCTCCATTCCCCGTTGTATTCATAGTCATGTGACAGTAGATATTGACAACTTTATTTTCCACAGTCAAAGGGTAGGCTTTGCTCACGCTGGAACTGCAAAAGAGGGATGCTTAGAGCCTTCCGAGTCACTTCTTAACCAATCAGTCATGGCTATAGCAACGCTTCAATAATTACAACGATAAAGATTGTAGCCTGCGTGGAGCTGTCTTCTATTTCCTAACAAAGGAAATAGGAGACGGCTGCAGGCAGGGTATAAAGAATTTAGTCTAAACCACAATGTACCAAATGCTGTTAACTCCATAGAGCGCCATGGACAAGAAAATATGGTGACTTATCCGTGCGAGAAAATGTGGTTTTGGATAAGAGGTCACCTACCACCGACCGTACGACCGCATGACCGTACTCCACTCATTCATGTAAGCCAATGCGAAAAGTCAGACTCAAACTGAACGAGTGCTAAATCCCGCATTTTGGCAGGAAATCCTATTTAAGAAAAATAAAATAACTGAAGACAACAAGAGAAGAAACTTATGATCGTTTAGCGGTATCGGTATTGTCTTTTAAGAGCTTAAATTTTATTGAAGACAGAAATTTTGAACTAAAGCTCAGGGGGTTAGGTGATCAAACGCAAGCGCATGTATCAAAATTTGACAGAATGTTGCCAGAAAGCTAACAAGAAAATTTAAAAAACTAGTGCCCTTCACGCTTCATTGAAAAAGTTAGAAACCTTCGCCCAAAGAGTCTAAACAATGAAGTTTCGCCGTCTAACTTGTTTAATTCTCGAGCGTTTTTGTGTGAACCGATAAGACTTAGCGTTTGGATGTTAAAAATAGTGAAATGGGTTGCCTGCCTGATAATTTTATAGTGTACGGGTTTGCGAGGCAAAGGCTCGTGTGGTTTCCCAGGCGGTTCTCTTCGGTTCAACGTCTGACTCATCATAACTGGCTAATGCTTTGTCGCTGAGAATCTTTAATTAGAGAAGATTTTTCAGTGGGCGTTGGGAAGTAACCGTAAAACTATCGAGGCGCTTACGGATCTTGTATTTGCTTACCCAAGAAACCATTTTGTGTGAAAGGGCGCTATATGTTATGCCGTTCTGCGGAATTTTCGAAGAAACATAAGCATTGTACTTCTTGCCATGTTTTGTTGTTTTGTGGTTATTGACCCGTAGGCAATTCTTTTACGCTTTCATTTAAAATGCAATTTGTGTAGCTTACTACGAGATTCAGAGCGAAAAAACTTTACAAGTGCTTATTTATCCCAAATTGCACGAGAAAAATCATGTGATTACATATTAATAATATACACGAAAAATTTGTGTTACATAAGCAACGCAGGTGAATCACGTGCAAAAATAATTTATTCATCACGCGCACGTCAAAACAACAGATTTATCAATGTTTTTAAAGTTTTTTAAGCCGCAAAAACCGGCTGGAAAAGTTCATGGCTTTAGCTATATATAAGGCTGCTTTGTTTTACAAGTGTCTGTCAAGTGCTGTATAATCATTACCTTCATTATTTCTGGTTCATAATCTTCGTCTTGTTTGTTGTTTTCTCGGCGTAAAATAGCTTGAGCAAAGTGTTATATAAGTTCAACGACCTCATAACTTTCGGTTTCGTCGGTAATTCCCTCGTGTAGACATCACTTTCTCCAACCAGAAAGCCGAAAAGCAGTCCTTTTCGCACCGTGCTCGTTTTTGGAGCTGTTTTCAGCTCCTCTGCAAAAGGAAACCTGATTAAAACGCCGGCCGTTGTTTTATATTTTCATAATTTTCAACGCGGCTCAAACTTACCGCGAACTTGTTGATATAGAAACAGCTACGATTTCACTGGTTAATTCAAATTTCTATTGTTTATGAACCAATCAAAATACATTTGTAATTGCACTGTGTTACAACTTTGCACTCGTGTTAACGTTTTTGCACTGTGATACAGCAAAACTGCACTGCTTTTTTAGCCAATTTGAATTGAGTAATTTTTTCGCGCATATTATTACAATAGTCTTATATACTCATTATCTTGTAACCATTACTACTGTAATCATTTGGCTGAAGATAAATGAAATAAATGAATCAACTTTTGCTTAACGAGGGTGACACTCTTTGACTGACAAAACTGTGGCCCTCGAACTTCCGGATCGAATTCGAATTTGGAGATGTTGCTTTTTGAGGAGAGGGGAAAACCGGAGTACCCGGAGAAATCCTCTCGGAGCAGAGTAGAGAACCAATAACAAACTCAACCCACATATGGCGTCGAGTCCGGGATTCAAACCCGGGCCACTTTGGTGGGGGGCGAGTGCTCTCACACTACGCCATCCCTTGTTTGAAACACAGAAACATGTTCCGGAAACTTAAAAGCTTATTTGTAAGCGCAATCCAAATGTTTCCAGCAAAATGTTACACAAAAAAGTCCATTCTAAAACATGTTTTAAAACTTAAAATATACACTTTGACTGAACGTAGACTTATTTTGGTGGAACCTTCTGTAACTTAATACAATTCCAGAAAAGCTTCGGCGTGTTTCTGGAGTGTGTAAAACTATTGTCTGCAAAATGACGCCACCTCGACATGTAAAAAACCTATTGTGTGCGTATGGCGTCACTTCTTGTCTGTAGGTGTGATGTAACGAAAACTGTGCCAGCAGTGATTAATTGCATGTTTTTAGCCAACCAAATTTGAGATAGTGACACCAATGCATAATAAACATAATTATCTACTGGAGGTAGCCACTGACATTCTTATCACAGCGGTAAATCATATAACAGTAGAAAAAAACTTCAGAAGCTTTCCGCTTTTAGAGAAATGTTTTTTTGTGATACTCTACACGCAGTACTTACGTATTCCTGTCATAAATTTCCTTGCATGGTGAAACTGCCAATATATATATAAAAAAAAGACAAACAGAAGAGTTGTCATGTTAACGGGTTGATTATAAAATTATAGGATGACAGTGATAAACTCATTGCATTTTAAAATGAGAAGAAATCAAATGCGTAGTTGAACAAATAAATCATTCGTTACTAGAGACTGTTCACCGTTTTCTGTATCTCTTGGATAAGGAACAAGATTTTTTTTACTTTAACACTTTTTCGATTGTATACTGCCAACCTTACTTAACAACACTAACATTACTTACAATTACTAACAACATTACTTAGAAATCTAACACCATTTGCAATATCAACATTACTAACAAAGTTTTAAACTCTAACTTCACTTACAGTACTAACATCAATTTTTTGATTTACAAACAAGAAATGGTTCTACTAAACAATAATGCTACTAATAAGGACGATGCTTAAAAAAAGACTTTTAACAGATGCAATACTGCTACTTAACAATCTGATAACACCTTTAATAATATACATGAAAAAATTTCTCGATCCTGATTGGCTAAGAGAAATGCAGTTTTTAGGAAACACGATGCAGAAAAAAGGTAATTCGGTGCAGAAAAAAGGTAATTCAGTGCAAAAAGAGGTAAACAACAGACGATTCTGATTGGTTAATAAACAAAGGAACTGAAATTGAGCCAATCAAACGCGGCCTTTGAATGGCGCAAAGTCTGAAGAGCTGCGAGCGACTCTGCGAGTGAAAACAATTAATGGCTGGCGTTTTGAGTAGGTTTTCTTTCGTGACCGCAATAAAAGCAGAGAAGCTACAAACAACTCTAAAAAGGAGAATCCGAAACGGCTGCGAAAAGCACTGTGTTTTAGCTGTCTGTTTGGAAACAGTGGTGTCCAGAGAAGGGAATTACCGACGTAATTGCAATTACGAGTCCGTTGAATTCAACACTACACTGGAGTGATTTTACGCCGAGATAAACAAACAAGGACAAACAAGGCGAAGATTACGAACTAGAAAGCCTGAAGGTAATGATTACAGCGCTTGATAAACACTTGGCAAACAAACTCGCCTTATCGCTGTAGCCTGTAATTTTTTAGCCGGTTTTTACAGCTAAAAACATTTTACAAACATTGAGAAAACTGTTGTTTTGATTCACCTGCGTTGCGTTGTTTCTGCAAAATTAAGAAGCTATCTCGCAATTTTTTTCATGTATATTATTAATAAGTAATCACATGATTTTTCTCGTGCAATTTGGAATAAATAAGCACTTGTAAACTTTTTCAAAGACCACAAATTGCTTTCGCCCTACGAGCTCGTGCAATTTTGTGAGTCTTTGAAAAAATTTACTTCTGCTTATTTATTCCAAATTGCACTCGAAATCATGTGATTACCTATACAAAATGACCGCTACAAAAAATCCCTCCACTTCGTGTAAAAACGATTGAGTTTATTTTCACGTGCGGCGATATACTTTTCCAGTTCTATTTTTTCCTCTTACCGAGACGACAAAGTCCACAAATTGATAATTTTTTTTGATATTTTTTGCGCAGATAAACAGAAAATACTTACCGATAAGAATAAGGTGGTTAAGAGTTTGAAGCGAAGAAGAGCCTTTGAAAACGCCGTATGTTATTTCATTTTCCCTAAAAAAATTCGCGTTATGTTCCTTCCATATTGCACGGTACCACTCAGTAAATTCGTTCCAGAAAGATGCAGCTAACGGGCAGTGTACGAATAAGTGAGAAATAGTTTGCTCGGTGTCTGGACAAAACGGACAAGTAGGCGAATTTATCTTTTTCATTTTGTAGAGACGACTATTATTGGTAGCAAGTATATTGTGTATTACTTTAATTTGAAACACAGAAAGTTTGACTTCCTTTGTAACAGTAAAAGGACGTGAACATACTTTACGGAGTTGTGATAGATCAAAGCCACGCTTACGTAGTTTTTTGCCTGCCGTAGGTGCGGGAAGATTCTCGTGCTTAAACAGGAAATTATAGATTATTTTACACGTTAGGCTTTCTATAGCTATGGTGTAGTTGAGGAGGGCTCCAGTTTTCCCCTGTGTGCTTTCAAAAGTACTTTCCAAGGATGTGGTATTGCAGATAATAGTCCGTAATATTGTAGAAAATTACAGTTCAAATGAAATTTCTGTTGGAAAGCATGAAAATAAAGCGTTTTTTTTTTTTCATCAAAGAGGTGGGATGCATTCAGGAATGCCTTTCTGATACATGTACCAGCTGATATTTTGTTTATTTTTATGTAGCGATTATTCCAAATTATCTGTTTTGTTACTTCGTCTTTCACCTAGGCACAGTGTGGACTAACTCCTGCAAGTAGATCATTATATCTTTATAAAACTTCGGTAGCGATTTATCTAAATTGATATAGTTGGCATCGTAATTACTTTGGAAGATTAGTGTGCCACCTACGTTTATAGCAGAAAGCTAGGAATATATTTCCATGGGGAGTCATCGGTAGAACAAAACTGCTTTACCCAACATATTTTTAAGGCCTTATCAAACGCTGTAAAGTCAGTCATACTTAAGCCTCCCTCTTCTTTGCACTTTTTGATCGTTGACTTTTTTATTTTGGGCTGTTTATACTTCCAAATAAAACTGAAAATTATTTTGTTGACTTCTGCTGTAAAGGACACTGGAGTATCGAGTACGCTGCAGACAAAAGTGAGTTTCGCCGAAAGGGCAAGTGTTTTGACCATGTTCGACGTCTCGTCCCAGATAACGAAGAAGATAACTGAAAGCTTCAGGTCGTTGACAACGGTGCGATATCGTTATATTTACGTTTCCTACCTAGCAGAATACCGTAAACTTCCGCTTATTAGCCCTGGCCTTATACAGACTCGTTAGGGATTTTAGGAGGGCCTATAAACGGAGGGGCTTATATCCGGGGGTTGGTTATAACCGGAATAAAAAACGTCTCCAAACGAGCTACAGTAGAGTTGATGGAAATACATTTTTTTATATACGGGTTATAAATTTAGCTTTAAATCAATTTCATTTCGATACAAAGCACTGAACACTTGTGAACAGTTACAAGAGGGGGGCGTATATCCGGGGGGTGGGGGACTTAGAATAGGGTGCATTTATTTATTATTATTATTATTATTATTATTATTATTATTATTATTATTATTATTATTTTTACAGGTAAATGGGGAGGGGGTGCTTATAAGCGGAAGTTTACGGTATAAGATCTTACCTTGTAATATTTAATGTTTTGATGTGAGAAATAAAATTGTCATTACCTCTTAACTGGTCACAGCTCCTTCCGTCTCCGAAATATCCCGGATTGCAAGTGCAGTTGTAAGATCCTTTGGTTTTATTGCAAAAAGCATTAACGCTGCAGTTGTGTTTTTCTGTAGCACATTCATCAATATCTGGAATGAGAAAAGGTACTAGTTGTCACTTTAACAACTTGAATGATGTCCAGGGATACAGCTGAACAATACTGGCGAAACAACAACAACAACAACGTTTATTCGTACTGAACAGTTTACAAATTTACAAATATTATGGTATACAGTTCCAAGACTGCAATTCAATCAATTGACGTTCCAATCAATTTTCTGATAAGTTGCTCAAACTTGTGTTGGTTATCCAGTTCGACCCTGGCTGCGGCTGTGCTTATTTCGGGGCGACCTGCACCACTTCCGGCGAACTCAAATAAGAAAGGATGTTATTTACTCTACTCTTTGATTGTGTTGTTATTGTCCATGCGCAATAATGCTTTGACAGAAATCTGCCATCGTGTAAGATGTTGACAAAATCGAATACAATTAAATCTGATTTTGTAGTGCAACATTGATCAAGCGGGGTTACAAATATTTAAGAGCAACTCGATTGTTTGCCTGTGACGTGGTAATAACGAGGCGGAAACAGATGGTACAAAACATAATTCGCCGAAGGAAAAAAATCAGAAAAGAAAACAATGAACTCTATTACTAAGAATCTGAAACTCAGCAGGCGAACCGGTAGTTGGTCTAAGGGTCATTAGGCTAAACTCAACTAGAAAATCTGTTGTGCCTTGCACACTAGACTGTTACGTACAACTTAGACTGTTACGTACAACTGGTAACGGACTAGGCCTTAGGGTTTTAGAAACACTTGTAATCTTACCTGTACTGCCACTAGTAAAGCTTTGCTCCTGGTAAATAAAAACTTTGAAGGGAAAGAATACCATTGAAAACTTAAATGGATGATCCCCAAAGACTAGCCAAAAGCTGAAAACATGATATCAATGATCTTCGGTAAAAAGCACGAGGTATTCAATCGAAGAACTCTAGAAATGTAGGCGAACCTGAACTTGGTGCCAGAGTCCTCCAATTAAACTTAACTGCCGATCTATTGTATATTGCGTGGAAACTAGTTTGACGCGACTGTTACACAACCAGTAAAGGAAAAGGCAATAGGATCTTAGTAAAACATGATTGGAATCTTACCCTTCTTGCAATGAGGACCTTTAAATCCAGCAGTGCACAAACACTGGTAACCTTTGCCAGTAAAACCGGTTTGACAAGTTGCGTTGTTTTGGCAGGGTTCTTTCAGGCAGGCATTCTAAGATAACAGAAACATTCAGTGTAAATATAAAAGAATCGGCTCGTACACGGCCGCTGAGGTGATATGCGAAATACAAACATGGTTGTAGTAACATGTTTCTTCATGGAATCATTTCCTAAGAGTATAGATTCAGAAATGTTCCATTTCTAAAATCTTGACCAATTCTACCAGAGTTACGTAGAAAAGAATGTTAGCATGGCAAACAACGAAGGACATGCGTGCGCAGTTCGTAGCAACACTAAGAAAAAATCACGCTAAAAACATGTCGACCATTAATAACGGAGAGATTTGAGTTAGAAAATTACATTTTCTGACATACCTATCTAAGCTTTTGACTTTTCTACTAGTTTCAGTTGGATCCTGTTCCTTGACATTGATAGCCGTTCTTTGACGCAAAAATTATTCACTTTCCAGCTTTATCCGTCACGGTTTTGAACTTTAAAGTTTAGCTTTCTTCTTTGGTTAGAAAAGTATTGCGGAATGCCGTTTCCAGCTGAATCGCCTTCGAAAAGTCTAACCGTTTGCAAGCCCATGCGGGAACGAATTCCCTGGTATCAATCAGTATTACTATTCCAAAACAATGTCGATCACGTCCATGGAACTGTTTTTCTATCAAATTTTCGGTCTACCACGGACTTTTTTTTAAGTCTACCTGGATGAAGATAAGTCTTCATAGAAGCACCATGAGTTCTGTGGATGTTTCGCAAGTTGCAATTATTACCATATTCTTCTATCATTCTTCTCTTTCCCAGACTTTTTACGGGTTGAAATCCTCGGTAAAAAAACTGAGAATGACAACAAATCCTTGCGGCGAGATCCCGGGAAAATTAAATAGGAGGAAATCAATTTTAAATACGTCGTGATAGTTCGAGGTACAGTACACTTTCATACGCCAAAAATGTCCGATATTTCGTCTAAAAAGACAAAAATCGATCTATTTATTTCAGGTAACAAACTTTCTTTGTTATCTCAGGAGCCCATCACCAGGAGCTCACAACTGCTCTATATTACTGTCACGGCGTCTTCACAGACCAATTTGTTTTTAGATTGAATTTCCCGCAAATATCAGACTCCCACAGGAATCCAATGACCAATCACAAGTCACTGCAAGTGCCACAAGTATCTACAGAGCCTTTTGTTTCCGCTGATTAAAACTATTGTTTTGTGGCGCTCTTGTTGCGGTCGCCGTCCTTGTTGTTCTTTTTCGCGGGAAAAGTTAGTCTAAAAATAGATCGGTCTGTAAAAATGCCGTGACATAGGCTTAGTATGTGAGTTGTACGCCCCTAGTAATGGGCTCCTGATTATCTTCATTTCTTCGCTTTTGTAGACAACCGTAGATCACTAGTCCGGCATCTATTTTTTTAATTTCATTTTGGACGGCCTCCAAATTTCTATAGCAACGATCATCCAATAAAATCTCGCCAAACAAATGAAGTAATTGACAACCCTCGAGACTGCTCTGAAGTGACTCCGCCCCCTCATATCCCTCATTCCATGTCATACGTTTTATTGGCAAATTGATGGCTAATATTACTGTTCACCTGATACTCTTTAAAAGCAAATAATTTTTTAAACTCTCCTGAAAAGTTAGTCATGCGCAGCTCCATAGCAAAAAAGATGACAAAGAAGCTAACAAACAAACAAAAAAGAAAGGCAAAGGAAAGAAAACTAGACGAAAAGATAAAGATCGAAAAAATACATATGCACATGCATTCTGCATCGGTTCGTGCAACTTGCCGCAACGATTTTGGCCGTTGTAAGCAAGGTATTGTTACAGTATAAAGGCTGGTTTACACAGTGACAGAAGCATAAGCATAAGCATGAGCATGAGCATGAGCATGAGCATAAGCATGAGCATAAGCATGAGCATAAGCATGAGCATAAGCATGAGCATAAGCATGAGCATAAGCATGAGCAAGAGCATGAGCATAAGCATGAGCATGAGCACGAGCATGAGCATGAGCATAAGCACGAGCATGAGCATGAGCATGAGCATGAGCATGATCATGAGCATGAGCATAAGCATGAGCATAAGCATGAGCATGAGCATGAGCATGAGCATAAGCATAAGCATAAGAATAAGCATAAGCCTACGAATAAGCATAAGCATAAGAATAAGCATAAGCATAACCACAGGCAGTGTAAACCGGGGGTGACATAAGCATAAGCATAAGCATGAGCATGAGCATAAGGATAAGAACAAGCATAAACATGAGCATAAGCATAAGCATAAGCATAAGCATACGAATAAGCATAAGCATAAGCATGAGCATGAGCATGAGCATGAGCATGAGCATCAGCATCAGCATCAGCATCAGCATCAGCATAAGCATAAGCATAAGCATAAGCATAAGCATAAGCATAAGCATGAGCATCAGCATCAGCATGAGAATGAGCATGAGCATGAGCATGAGCATAAGCATAAGCGTAAGCATAAGCATAAGCATAAGCATAAGCATAAGCATAAGCATAAGCATAAGCATAAGCATAAGCATAAGTATAAGCATAAGCATAAGCATAAGCATAAGCATAAGCAAAAGCGTAACCAGAAGCATAAGCATAAGCATAAGCGTAACCAGAAGCATAAGCATAAGCATAAGCATAAACATAAGCATAAGCGTCACCAGAAGCATAAACATAAGGATAAGCATAAGCATGAGCATAAGCGTAACCAGAAGCATAAACATAAGCATAAGCATAAGCATAGGCGTAACCAGAAGCATAAGGATAAGCATAAGCATAAGCATAAACATAAGCATAAGCGTAACCAGAAGCATAAACATAAGCATAAGCATGAGCATGAGCATAAGCTTAAGCATAAGCATAAACATAAGCATAAGCATAAGCGTAACCAGAACCATAAGCATAAGCATAAGCGTAACCAGAAGCATAAACATAAGCATAAGCATAATCATAAGCTTAACCAGAAGCATAAGCATAAGCATAAGCATAAGCGTAACCAAGGCATAAACATAAGCATAAGCATAAGCATAAGCATAAGCGTAACCAGATGCATAGGCATAAGCATAAGAATAAGCAGTGTAAACCGTGTGTGACATAAGCATAAGCATAAGAAAAAGGAATCTTTATTTTCCTTATGCTTATGTTGCGTTAACCAGTGTGTAAACTGGGATCTACATAAGCATAAGCGTAAGCACAAGGAAACAGCTAAGTTTTTTTAGTTTTTATTTATTTTTTCTTTTTTGCGCTCGGAAATTAAAATTCATAGCGTCCAGTTTAAAATCTTTTCTTTCCCTTTAGATCTAAACGAAACTAGCAGTCATGATTAGTGAGAATAAATAAAATTCTCGGTCCGCTAGTTGCAATTCTCGAACCAGATTATGACATTCTCCCTTTTCTTTTCTCCTTCGGAAAGTATCTCTCACCCAACAGAACCTGTCTGTCTGTCCTCACGCTCCCTTTCTCGTCGCCGTCCTCTTCGTTTTCGTGGTACCATCAGGAGAAGACGTTGGAAATGTGGCTCGTCCCATAAAACCGCGACATGATTCTGGAGCTCACTGCGCTTGCGTATGTCACTTTTCTTATGCTTATGTAACTTGTGTAAACATCGTTATGCTTATGCTTATGCTTATGTCACTGTGTAAACCAGCCTTAATGCCTCGTACAACTTGTCTCGCAATGGCGTTGCGAGACAAGTTGCACAAAACTTTGCGCAGTGTAACAGCGCCTTATAAAAACCGGCAATTTTAGCCATTTGAATGGCTTTTAAGGTTTGATCGAAAACACTATACTTTTAGCGAACCTTTGCTCCACGGTATAAGTACTCTGGGTTTGTCTCCAGTTCTTCTTTATGTCCTTCGAGGGTTGAATTATTCAGCTCACAATTGTACTTTCCCTGCCCATTCGCCACTTTTCTCAAGTTGTAACTGACACAGTTGGCTTCCATGTAGCATTTCATCTCACAAAAACCACCGTCCATGACGTAATCGGAATGAATCACATGATTTTTCAGGCGTTTACCATTAAATGTGTGATCAGGTTTGAACTCCAGTTGGCGGCAATTATCTGGGAATGAAAGTCACGGTTAGCAAGTAAGAGAATAAGGGATACATAACGACATAATAATAATAATAATAATAATAATATTATTATTATTATTATTATTATTATTATTATTATTCAAAAAACTTTATTAGAAAATGACCAACTTTTAACAAAATCTTGCGCACACATGTTTAACGTGAAGCTTTAAGATATTTGTAAAAACTAATGGCTCAGCTTCCAGTAAATGTGACGAAAGCCAGCCCAAAAAAGTTGCTTTATAAATAGTCTAAACATCGTCTTAAGTAAAAAAAAAGTGTGGAATATAAAACTACAAGGCACTTTTTGGCTCAGTATTCCTGGCATTGGCTAGAGTTCCCCAGAAATAGCGTTGTCAATGCCATATCTCATATTAAAATTACTAATTCGGGTAGGCTGTAATGTTTTCGATTTGTAAACTGAGTCAATAAAGTCTAGCTGTCGTCTTCTGGATCTTGAGCCTCTCAAGCATAGTATCGCAGAGCGATAGACACTTTAGCTCTTATCAAGGAAATTGCGTTTGAGTAACTTTCTCCCTTCTTATCTGCGATCTGCTCCGCAAGCCTGCTGTGGTACCTAACACATTCATCGGCCATTCCGCCTGTGGTCGTGAAAACTAGGGGAGTGATCGTTCCCTGTTCGATTTCCATTACTCTTTCCGCGTACTGCCTCCTCTTCTCGTTCTCATGTTCCTTGTAGATCTGTTTAGGAGTCAAGTCTCTGTAAGAGCCTGCATTGGGGTGACACACTCGAACATCGAAGAATGCTGATCTCTGTCTCTCCCAAAAGCCTCGAGCGTGGATATCTAAACGGGCATCAGGGGCTTTGGTAGCGCCGTGATTTGATATCTCTCCAGTGACCTCCTGAAGAACAGGCTCTGTTTCCACATCATTACAGACCATCCTTGACATCTCTGCTTCCAAGTCGCGCAATGCGTGATCCACGCTAAATTGAACACCGCATGCGCAGATCGTCAGTATATCCGTTATTTCCCAGTCGTACTGTAACTTCCTTCTTATTTGGATTGTAATCAAGCTCTTTTAGGGGAATCACGGTCAGCCAATTTGATGATCCCTTCTCTGTAGCTAACTCAACTGCTCGCTTAGTTTGCGTCGGCAGGGAGTTCTTCGCCTGTTCCAGCCTCTCACTTAGACAGTCATCTTTTTGTTTTCGTGCACTCAGTTGCAGTGTTCGAAGTTCTGAGGCATCTGGAGGCTGGTGCTCTTGCTCAACAATTCGCCTCACGAGCGGATCAGTAACGTATTGGGAAAAACTGTTCCAGAGGTCTCGGGTATGGCCCATACTCGAGACCGAGGGCACAGTTTTTTCCCAATACGGACCGACCTAGGCCGGCAAATAACGTATTTTTTTTTTCGTGGAAAAACTGGTTTAAAGGGGGGCTAATCAATTTAGGACGGGCAAACTCCGTTTATAACGCTAATTTACATTGACGTTTTTTATTGGGTGAAAAACAAAATACTACTAAACAAAAGTTTTCAAATTTCTTACATGACCACGGGAAAAAAATGATTATCGAAATCTTTACGGAGAATTTTAACAGGCAATTTAAGGTCAGGAACCTGAACTGTATTGGAGGTAAGTTTATACCTTGCAGAGTTTTTAACCGGTTTGTAAGTATTACGGAATTGAAAACAATGGCTTTTATAGCTTGAAACCTTCGCCTCAACAAAAAGGCATGAATTGAACGATAAGGGAAAACTCGTTTCTTCTTGAATTAAACTTAACAAAACGTCGATTTATGAATTGAACAAGTGTAAAATGCAAAGCAAAGAAACCGATTAAGCGCAGTGAAATATGTTAAAGCTCGTAAATTTAAACTACGGCTATCGCTGCGACAATGAAAAACAACAACAACAAGTGCAAAATTTGTACAACACCACAGAGACGGAATGTCATGAAAACAAAATACTAGCGTATACTTTCTTGTTCAATTAAATCGCGAAAATACCTCGATTATACAAGAGAAAACAAAGAATGACAACCCGAAATAGCGTTCACAGCGCCCAACTTGTAATAATATATAAATGGCGGTACGCTAAGCTTCAACTTTGAAATTAAATTCGGATGTGCACTCATGATCAGTTGAGTATACTCGCCTTTTCCAGAAATTGCAACGGTTTTAATCCCACCGCTTGTTTCTTGATCCACTTAACAACCATTCGTGGTTAGTATAAAAAACCATTTCCGCCATTTTTTGCGCTTTCACTTTGATGAATTTCTCGCTCTCTCCCAAGTTTGCTTCAAAGTCGGCAGCGGTCAGTACTCGGGGTCCGGATGGGAAAATCCGGGCCGCTGCTGCGCGCGCCACCAGCCAATCAGATTAAAGGATTTAGGATTCCGGACCACTGAGATGCTTCAGAAAAAAATTGTAATTTTTATCATTCGATACTTTTTTCCCTTCCTTTTCATTGGCCCAGAACCTACCACGTGACCTTGAAATAACTGCCTACAAATAATGGTCTGCTCATGTGCAGTACCGTCCAACTGTGATTTTTGCTGCAAATAATATTCTGCTCATGCGTAGTTGTGTCCACGTGTCCAAGGCCTTCAAATTTAGTGAAAAATGGCAGATCATTTTATGGTTCCCGAAAATAATGATGAAAAATAAGCTCGGTGATCGAATGATGAAACTGTTATTGAAATCGGTTTTCGCAAAATATCGTGATTTGCAAGTGTCTCGCAGACCAATTATTGACCTGCTTGCCACTTGTTGGGTCGGGTGAACGGGATAAATCCTGACGCAGTTAAACGGACGACGGAAACAGTAAACTTGAACTGAAACTGGATTTATTTACCTTCAAGTTATTGAAAACATCAACGAAATACGACTCGACAACGATTACAAGCTCGGCTATCTAATTGCGTTACGTGTGACTGATCACGTGCACAGTTTTGGCGCGAACATCCTCCCCCCGTGTTCGACGGCTGGGTGAGGAGGCAAACACTACTTCGCACCTTCTAGTAAACACAGCTTAACAACAGGTTGGATGTAAGTCCCACTCTTGGTACGGACTTTGGCTGCTCTGACTCTTCCGTCATCTCCCGGAAGCACTCTTAGAACACGAGCTAACGACCAACACCCGCGAGGGGAATTCTCATCGACGACGAGTACGAGGTCTCCTTCACGAACATTGCAGGCTTCATTCGTCCACTTCCGGCGTTCCGTCAGCGCTGGGAGATATTCTCGGAGCAAACGCTTCCAAAATTGCTGTGTCATTACCTGCGCGTGCTTCCACCTCTTACGACTACACAAGTCCTTATCACTGACGACATCCGGCGGCACGTTAGGGTTTCCTCGCCAGAGCAGAGAGTGATTCGGTGTCAGAGCTTCTTCATAGCGATAATCAGTAGTAACATGAGTAAGAGGGCGACCATTTTGTAACGACTCCACTTCAGCCAAAAACGTGAGTAAAGTTTCATCATTGACACACTGTTTCTCTGCCACCGCCTTGAGCGCTCTTTTAGCAGACCGAACGCCTCCAAAGTGTGGCGAAGAAGGAGGATTAAAATGCCACTACACTCCATCGCCAGACAGTTGGTCACCAATTCACTCAGCATCTAGACGCACGACAGCCTCTCGGAGCTCTTTCTCGGCCCCAACGAAATTAGTGCCGTTATCCGACCAAATGTGGGCTGGCTTTCCGCGCTTGGCTATCATTCTTCTCATAGCCATTAGGCAAGAATCAATGTCCAGTGAATGAGGGATTTCAAGCACGGGTTGTCAAGCATATGAAAAGCACTCCGTAGCGCTTTTCTGTTTTCCTTCCATGGCGTAGAAGCATGGGGCCGAAGTAATCAACGCCGGTACACGTGAACGGCGGTTGCTGATAACCCACTCGGCTTTAATTGGGCAGATCGGCCATGAAAGGCGGTTCGGGTTTCCCCGTAGTCTTCGGCAGGAGGGACAACTGGACGAAATCTTCCGAACTGTGGCTAGCCCCCTCAGGATCCAACTTCTTTCTTAGCTCTTTTAGAACATGTTTGTCACTTGTACAGTACAAACGAAGATGATAGTGCGTTACAATAAGACGTGTTATTCCGTGCTTGAGATCCAGAATCAAAGGATGTCGTATTTCTTCAGGAACAGGGGCTTTGCGTAGACGTCCACCTACCCTTTAACATTCTGCTCCGTCAATGTAAGGTCTAAGCGCACTGAGTCGACACTTCACTGGTAAACGCTTGTTAGACTTTAAGGTTTCAAAGTCTAGAGGAAACGAGTCTCTTTGACTTTTGTGTATGGCAATCAACTCTGTATTGCGGATTTCCCGATCGGTTTAGAATTAACAGACGAAGAACCAATAAAGACGGGTGCTGCAGCATTCAAAGGCGGGACGGTTGGTGGAACGTTCACAGGTGGTGTTGCAACGAAAACAGGCGCCACGCCATGGATAAGTGGGTTGTGGTATTTGCCACAGCCTTCCATGTCGCATCGTTTCTTGCGTGGGCAGTCACGAGACTGGTGATCTGCTGACTCAAAACAAAAGAAGCACAACCTCATTTCTTTGCCCAGTTGTACTCTTTGGTTAACGTCCATCGCTAGGAATTTCCCGCACTTCTCGACTGCATGCTTGTCATTGCATACAAAACAAGTCTTACTTGTGGGTGGGGTCTGTTTCCCAGTCATGGCTCCCGTGGCCAAGGTGGAGAATCTGTGAGGTTGCTCCTCACTGCTATCGACGTGTTGCCCTCCCTTTGGTGATGGTCCCGAAATCTTTCACCTCTCGATGGCATACCGAAGCTAGGCAAGGGCTCACAGACCATGGTCTTAGCACGAAGTCTGGCAAGAAGCCATTCGTCAAGATCGACAAGAGTGGGAGTGGCTGGTTGCACATCAATCTTTCTTTCACCCCACTTCTCCTTCAACGGGTCAGGTAATTTCTGTAACGCAGCACGGTTGTTGGTTGAGGACTTCAAATCGTGGATGTACCTAAACTCTTCATTGTGGCGACTGGATTGTGTAGGGTGTTGTATAATGAACGAAGTTGTGCTATGTCACCATCAAAAACAATTGGGTGATCAAGTACAGTCTTCATAAAGGCTCCAGCAACAAGTTCCTCATTTCGAAATTGCTCTTCAAGTTCGTTTAGGGCTGCTTTATATAGATGACCATTGTTGAGCATCCCTCCGATAGCTTTCTATGCATTTCCAGTCAAGGCCCTGTCGAAGTAAATCATTCTCTGCGTATCGGTGAGAGGTTGGTCATGTGCTAAGCATTTATACAGTGATATGAACTGAGGCCACTCAAGGGAGTCCCCTGAGAACCGCGGTAACTCTAAACGCGGTATCGATTTTACGAACGCTGGTGTTGCCTCTGCGTTTGTTTCTCCCTTTGTCGTACTCTGCTTAGCGGAAATATCTTTAATCCAAGAAACATCCAGGCGTTCCTCTGTGTCACAGTAAGCTTCTTCAGTCTTGGGAGACTGCTTGTACAACGTGGACGATTTAATGGGAGATGACAACTTTACATTTTGCGGCGGTAAGGTGTCATCATGATTTCTACCGCTCTCGATCTTTTCCTCTACTTTAGGTTTGACGTCACAGTAAACAGTTTCAACTTCATCATCTTCAAAGTTGCGTAAACGGTTCTCAATATCTTATGAATCTCTTTTCGTTTTCTCAGGAATGTCAAGCTGAGCTTCAAGTCGCAATCTTTCAACCTCATATTCGAGTTCTCTTATACGGTGATGTTCTTGCACAATTGCCTTTCCTGCTCAGGGTTTCTGGCTCGCTTACGTTCCTCCTCTAGACGGCATTAAGCTTCTTTCTTTGCTTGTTCTACTCGCGATCCATAACGCGAGCACGCCTCTCGCTTTCACTCGCGCGCGAGTGTGAGCTATGACCGAATCAAATGCGAGCGAAGGCGCGTATTCACTTCCAGCTTCCGAAGGCGGTTCGTTTTCCCTTTCGTTTAGCGAAATTTCAATGCTTTCCAGGCGCAAAATTTGCTCTTTCAGTAGCCTTTTCGTTTAGCTTGAGGTGTTCCTGCAATCCTTCAAGTTCCAAAACTGATTCGTATTCTTCGCTGACACGCTCAAGCTCTCCTCACGCCTCTTCAATTTTGCCAGCCAGCTCGCGTAGTTTCATTCGACTAGCATGTGACTTCAGAAGACTCTCAGCAACGTTAACATGCCTCTTAAGCGTCGTTTTTCGGCGAGATAACTTGCTCTTGGCCTTTTCCCTTTGAGAGCTGAAGTTGTCATAACGGCTAGGCCCAACGGCAACCCACATTTCCTTCTCGTTTTCATATTGTAACTGCACGCGGTCTGACATTTTCAACCCCAAAACCACTTCATTTCAGCAAAGCACTCAATGTTTACTCAATGTTAGATCGGGTGAACTGGATAAATCCTGACACAGTTAAACGGACGACGGAAACGGTAAACTTGAACTGAAACTGGATTTATTTCCCTTCGAGTTTTTGAAATACCGCGAAGTTTCTAGAAAAATACTCAACTGCGCCTTACACAAGATATTAAAACTAGTAATAGTTCACTTTAAAACTGCCCCCGCTGTTAAGAATAGAACATTTTGTAATACTTTTTACTTATACCGTTTGTTGCTTGTAGGAAAACTTTGATTTGTCATTTTCGTTTCTTTCGTCCGCCATTTTGAATTTTTTGCTTATTACCGCTGTACACTGGTTCCCAGACTCCCGTTCCGGGTTCCGGTTCCCGGTTCCTCGTTCTCCGTTTCCCGTTGCCCGTTCCCCGTTCCTGGTATTAGTAACATCCTCTAGAAATTTTACAAAATATGTTAATCTAAACTAAATAAAAACAATGGAAAAGCTAGGAAGCTAAATAAACCAGTAAGTTTTCTTGTTAGCTCCCTGAACAATTTAGGTTCAAGGAAGGAAGGATGAACTTATTTACATGAATTATGTTGCTTCATCAGTAAAACGAAACTTTATTTTATTTATTGTTCAGAGAGTAAATAACGTTTAATTTTGTTAGGAAATGTGAACACACTTGAGTTTTTTTTAAATGAGTTGGGAGGTCTTTCCAAATGTCTGTAGCCGTTTGTTGCTTGTGGGAAAACTTTCATTTGCATTCATTTGTCATTCTCACAAGGTGCGAAAACCAAAAAACAATCAACTGCACAAGAATAAATTCCACGTTTCTCGAAAATAGAATTCATAAAATGAGCAAGGATTCTGAAAGTTTTCTCACCTTTCCACGCGTGAGAATGACAAATGGATGACAAATCCAAAGTTTTCCTACAAGCGACTAACGTTTTAAATATATAAAGTAAACGGCAATACACAATATATTATTCGAGCTACAAACTTACTAACTAGGTCTCTTGAAATGTTGCGTGACTGGTTTTAAATTTCACAGCTGACTTTGTATTCGGCTGCAGGCCTCGAACGTTGAACAAAGCTTGCAGTAGTTGTTGACTGAGTCTCTCAGTCACTGGAAGTGATTTGCATCTGACAAATCGCAGTTTTCGAAGAGGTTTTACGCTGAGTCTTTCAGTCAATGGAAAAGATTTGTGTACCTGAGTCTTTCAGCTGCTCTCAGTGCCGGGTATGTTTCTGTCTGACAAGTTCGAAATTTTGGATCCTGAGTCTCCAATCCTGCAAGCTTCTGCTTCAAAGGCCGCAAGGTTTCTTATTCCGAAAGTCTAACCGGAAATTTCTTCAAGTCTTCTCTTAAACTAAACAACGTAAAAATTAAAAGCCTCGCTCACCTCAACAAACCATGTGCTTTTGTGTTCATAAATGCTATTCCGCCTATATTTAAAGCAGTGACGTCTTCGTCACCAACAACTCCGTTCGGCTATTACTGATACACGTCATCAACTCCCAGAACCTTAAGCGCGCTCAAATGGCTGAAACGTCATCAACTCCCAGAAACTCAAGCGCGTTCAAATGGTTGAGACGTCATCAACTCCCAGAACCTCAAGCGCGCTCATTTTAGCCAACTCGAGATTTTGTCTGGTATATAGACTATATTATAATATTGTAAGTAATTTGTATACATGCGCCCACAGGGTTTTGGCCTCTGGACCAAAACCCTGTGGGGGCAATAACATATAATTAAGACTTGAATTTACAATTCTAAAATACCTAATTAAATGCCTTACTAAATAAAAAAGTTTTAAGTCTACTTTCAAAAACGCTTAAACTGGAAATAGACCTCATCGTAGATGGAAGCAGATTTCAAAGTCTGGGGGTAGCACTACTAAACGATCCTATCCTCCAAGGTCTTCTTGGTTCTTATTGGTGATATTGATAAAACACCAGGGATGTGATTGCGCCGTAAATTATACCTGGACGGTGGTAGAACATATACTAAACGGCGCAAATAATCAGGTGCCATATCGTGCAAAACTTTAAATGTAAGAAGTAATATTTTATATTCAATGCGGTAGCAAATGAGCAGCCAGTGTAACTCGCGAAGCAGAGTTGTGATATGGCACGACTTTGGGGCACAATAAACCAAGCGAGCGCTAGCATTCAATACAGGTTACAGCTTAGATAGCTGCATGATATTTCGGCAAGCCGTACAATAGGCTATTACAGTAGTCGAGTCTACTAGTAATAAACGCGTGAACTTGTGACGCAGTGTTGCTTCTGCATAAATACTTCCTAATATGTATGATGTTATAAAGATAATCAAATGCACCGCTGTATGTCTTGGTGATGTTTACGTTCATATTCAAATGAGGAACAAACCATGTGCCAAAGTTACGGACCGATGGAGAAGGATTAATGTTATAGTTGCCAACTCTAACTCCATCAATGGACACTTTTGCTACTGCTACCGCTAACCAACAAGCAAGAATTCTTGTCATAATTTAACATCAATTTCCTCACACACATCCACTGTCGGATGTCCCGAATGCAGTTTCAATGGCAATTGCGACGTCGACCTCACCAGTGCTAGCGTCAGGACTGAATGACAGATACAATTGCGTGTCGTTGGCGTAACCATGCGATATTGGTAAATGGGATTCCAGAATCGGAAACAAATCATGTGTGTAGATAGTAAACAAAAGCGGTCCGAGACAAGAACCTTAAAGATGGCTGCGAAAGCGTCTCTTTTATGCAGATTCTTTGGGATCTCTCTTCCAAATACGACTTGAACCAGGAAAGAGCAGTACCGCAGACCCCTAGGTTTGTCGGGAGCGTTTGTAATAAAATTCCATGGTCAGCGGTGTCAAAGGAGAGTGATACATGGTCCTTGTCATGAGTAGGTCATCCATTACTTTTAACAATGCGGTCTCAGTGCTGTGATGGGAGCGATAATCAGATTGAAGCGGAGGAAAGAGGTTATTTTCAATCATGTGACACTCGATCTGATCGGCCACCACACGCTCCGTCAATTTAGACACAAACTTCAAGTTACTTGTTGGACGAAAGCTGTTAAAACGTGGATCGAGTCCTGGTGTTTTCAGTAATGGGTGTACTACAGCAGTTTTCCAAACGTTAGCAAAATATCCAATCTGTAAAGACAGGTTGACCATATTGGTTATCACAGAAAGAAGCGGGTCCACACATGCAGATAGCAGAGTCGCTGTTATTGGATCCAGGATTCAAGATTTTTTCTTTCTCCTGATGTGATTATATCGCGTACCTCCTCAGTCGTTTTACATTGAAAGTCAGACAATGGAATGTCACCAGGTTTGGATACCAGGTAAGGCTTAAGCATTGACGGAGGGTGTGGTGGAGAAATGCCGTCCAGCTTTGATCTGATATTAGTAATCTTGGCAATAAAGAACCGACCCATTTCATTTGCAAGCAATGCAACATCAGAATGTGGAGGAAGAGATCGATCTTTCTGCTTTTGCAATAAACTCTTATTTGCCGTGAACAGCCTTCTCTGGTCAGTGCTATTATCTTCAATAAACTGATTGTAATAGATACGACATGCCTCATTCATCAAGTGTACCACGCGATTTCTTTCTCTCTTTAAAACAAGGAGATCAGCAGGTAATCTAGTAGCTCTCCACCTCTTTTCAGCCTTTCGTCTCAAGCGCTTAGCTTTCCTGAAATCTTCATTAATTAAGCCACAAGGAACGAGGCCGGACAGTGATATCACGAGATAAAATAGGTGCATACATATCCAGTATAGCTCTTACTGTCTTATTATATACATATGATGATGATGATGATTCAAAACAAGAATAACCAGTTTTCAGTAAAACGTTAAATAGAAAGGTAAGTATTCCCCTCCCCCGCGCGGTGCTTGTGATGATGATGATGATGATGACGATGATTACGATCATGCTGATGATGATGATGATGTTTGTAGAGACCCAGTGTGTCTATGTCGTGACCAAGGACAACTGAGTACTTTGATATGCGTTTAACTGTATTATCTCACCATGCAACCATAGCAAACAAACTTCGATCACACGGTGTGAATGAAACGAAACAAACAAATGAACTAGCTAACGAAAGATTCGCTGAAATAAATA
Organism: Pachyseris speciosa; assembly: GCA_016490735.1. Taxonomy (NCBI): domain Eukaryota; kingdom Metazoa; phylum Cnidaria; class Anthozoa; order Scleractinia; family Pachyseridae; genus Pachyseris; species Pachyseris speciosa. The sequence goes on from JAEMWC010001305.1 coordinate 63,981, forward strand.
CAAATACACTGAACTGATTAGAAAATAATACGCCGAACAAAGAAACTAGCAAATAAAATTGACAGATATAAGACATACAAGTTTTTCGTGCCTAGATCACGGAGAAAACTTCTCGTGTTCATTTATACAATACTAGATCCTCAACGTTCCATAATTTTTATATAAAAAAATCATATCTAGAGATTCAAAAATATGCTTTCTCGAGAATTGGTGCGAAATTGTGGAATAAGATACCAACTAATATTGGTAATTTGCGTAAAGGTAAATTTAAAAAGAGATTCGCGCATTCTTATTGAAAATTTTAAAGTCTGATGACTCGTGTTATAGGAGAAACAAACATGGTTCTTAACTATAACGTAATGTTTAATAAATGAGCAGGAGTGTTTTATCAAGTTTAAAACACGAGGCGCAGCCGAGTGTTTTAGGACTTGATAAAACACGAATTGCGAATTTATTGAACGGCTTAAAAAGCTTTACTGGACATCTGTCCATTCTTACACTAAAAGTAATGTTATATTTTGGGTTATTTTGACCTAGAAAATCGGATGTAAAATTTAGCCGTGTCTTTATCAGATATAAAGACACTCATTACAAATTAATTTCTTTTGTATTTCCTTCATGAATTATAAACGAGATTTTTAAGTACTGATTTAATGCCTGTGGATGGAAACGCAATAAAGCCACAAGATAGTACCTCGTCCTTTGGTCTTCGTTTGTTGCTCTAATCAGCTCTTTATTCGGATTTTTTAATCTCTCTTCTTTTTCTTTTCTCAACATTGTTCTCGTTTTAATCTAACTTTATTTTCTTATCAACATATTCTTTTCAGCAGATCTTTTATCTTTTCTTATTTCCTGGCCCGCCTAGATTAGCTATGCTACCTGCGGATCAGGTAATTCTGTATTTATTTAATAGCACGTCAATAAAAATCAACTTCAATAAAAATAAATAAATAAATAAAAAATAAGCAGCTCGGAAACACTATAATACAAACATGCCAGGTGCTTTTATCAAACTCAACATCTAAAACGTAGAAAATAATCAATAAGGCCAGCGGCTCTCTGTATGTAAGCTGTCCTAACATGTCGTGAAAGTAATAAGCAAAGGACCGCCAACGATGATGCTGTAAGTTACAACATTATCGTTGGCGGTCCTTTGCTTATTACTTTCACTTTGCCGTATCCGATATGCTGAGTATTTTTTAGCATGGTTTTGTCCATGCGTTTTAATGTTAAGATTGGTATTGGCCAATCGACATTTTTCTTTGCGAGACGCCATCGAGACACTTGGATTCCTTGCTATCCGGACTACGTGGTGCGGCAACGCGTGGATCGGATGGCATGAGAGTCCAAGGTACGGAACTTGATATCGTGAACGGGTTCGTTGTGCAATTTATTGGCGCTCGCATTGAAACTGGCGTCTGTTAAATCTGCTACACCATGCCGACGAGTCCCAATAAGGACGAAACAGCTGTCCATGGTTGCAGCCCTACTTTACCGAGTCTTTCATGTTGGCGTCTGGCAAAGTCAACTTTTGTCACGCCACGCCTTGCCACGCCTTGCCACGCCACGCCTTGCTTGTTACATGTACATTCCTAAAATGTCTACCTTGAAATTAACATGATGATGATGATAATGATGATGACAAATTTTCATTTTTTTAAGGTTATGAAAACCACTGCAAAAAACCGTGAACGATCAAACTTACTGTACGTTGGAACAAAGATAGATCGTGACCAGTCAAAAAATAATAAAATGTAGGGAAATACTGCAAGGGCTGGTCAAACAACGTGATGGTGATGGTAATGGTGGTGGTGATGGTGATGGTAGTGGTGGTGGTGATGGGGGTGACGGTGATGGTGGTCGTGGTGGGATGGTGACGGTGACAGTAACAGTGATGTGGACAGTGACGGTGATGGTCATGATGGTGTTGATGATAGGAAATAACCACATCCATAATGAGCAAAGATAGCGTCTTAACGATGGCAGTGTTTAACGTTCCCATTCTCATTTGCAATCGTCCACGTTCATTATTAGAGTTATCTGCATTTTGACATCACAGGATACATGGACACCTAATTTATTCTTCAAGGTGGGCACACACCTTGTAACATCTAATTCTAGTGAGTCTGGATGCTTATGATGTTTACGAAGGGACTAATATATAGATTTAGCCATGCCTAAAGCGAAGCTCCACGATTATTAATTTTTTACTTGTATTGAGCAACACCGTATGGCTTTTCTTGCGCCATTATTTTATGTTTAGAGAAGTCAACAGGAATTGAACGCGGTTCAAAAACTTCAAAACATTACAAGAAAACAATATACGACGGGTGTTATGCGCTTAGCCACCAATCGTTATGTGTGATACACTATGTTGGATGTTTGATCTTTTAGCCGGGGCTTAAGAAACATATTTCGTAGTAAGTTAAAAAAGTGCTCAGACATAAGCTTGAATGTCGTAGAAAAGAGAAAAAGGAAAACAATCCTGATAGTTCGGATAGGTAATCGCATGGGGCTTGTGTTTTCAGAAAGTTGCTGAAATTACCCTCGTCGCGCAAAATATAAGTGATACTAATCCTTAATTTTACGAGGACTCATTGCGATTACTTATTACTTAATAACATAAGGGCTAACGTTTCTTACAGTTCTTAACGCTGTAGAAACACAGACGTAGAAAAACGTACCTTAAGCGGAGGAAAAACACTCGTTCGCTTGCAAGCAAAACAACAAACAAACTATTCGACTAGCTACTTAATTCTTTGTGTCCAAAACGAGTTGATTGTTATTTATATCCAGTCGAGACAAAAATAACAGTTTCATTCCTGAACAAAAGCAACAACGATTAAACCAAATGTTTTTTTTAATGTTAAGCTTTAAGTTATTTAATTCGCCTGTATAGTAGACATTTCTACCACTTGAATATACGTATCCACTGAAGTAAAAGCACGAATCTTCAAAAATATCAAACAGTTTGTACAACGAAAGAACTTCTTCTACTAAGTTTGAGCTACTCGTTCCTTCCATTAACGCAGGTGAACTGTAAAGTGACCTTTCTTGGTGAGCTGCAAGATGCCGCGGTAAAGCGAAAGCCCTTAAAGCGTTGAATCATTTTGTTTTTCAACCACACAATCCGGGCACCATGAAGTCGATCCAAGTATAACGCTTTCCCTAAGAAAAATCTTTTGCTGTTCCTTTTTATCACTTGAAAAATTACCTTCCGGAGTATCTTTAACAAGTTCTTGACTTTTTTGCCTTTTACGCGAATTTAAAGACAAACTTCGAAGAAGAAGAAGAAGAAGAAGAAGAAGAAGAAGAAGAAGAAGAAGAAGTTTTGGTCAAACTGAAGAAACCAACTGAATGTGAAATTTACTGCCGCAGAAAGCTCGAAAACTTAAGTCTCGTTTTGGTATGGGTGTCCAACACCTGGCGTGAGCCTGCGATCCAATAGAAAGTCAGTACCTGGTCAGCGGTCAACTTTAAAACACATCTGACGTCGATGAGCTCTATACTTGAGCGCGCGAAATGGTTAAATGATACTGGTCAGCGGATAACTTGTTTTGACAGGTGTCCATTGACCATAACATGGATTATTCTCGACTCCAGACGTCTTCTCGGGCTTTGCGCCTCGAAGGTTCTTGGAAACTCCATATTGATCGTAGCTAAAATCTGGCTATAGAGACTTCAAAGCACACGCTCGATTAACCAAATCCAAAACGGCGTCGCTGTCTGAAATAGTACTTGCAGTATGTTTTGGCAAAAGGTGGCAAAGACTCTAAATTTCGTTTACTGTGCCTTTCAATAACACGCGAACTCTGAAGTTCAAATCTCAACCGACAACTGCGGTTTTCGCTGCCGTCAGTCAAATTTCCAGCGGCTTCGGATTGCTACCGAGAGGCGATGATCGATGATTTCTGGCTCAAAGCAGTTTCAAGCATCAGAAGCACGGCAGCTAAGTCGGTTGATTTCCTTCACGTTTCTCAGTATAATCAATCGGATAGTTTCAGTTATTTGTGGACCTATCGATCGAAACTTCCCGACTCAGAAGAAACGCAGATAGTTGACAATGAAGATGATCAGTTAGACAATTCACCGAATCTTGAATCACGTGGTTTTCTGGAGTTTGGTGTGTTTGATCGATTTGATATTTGCATTTTTGTTTTTTGGCGTTCTTCCTAAGCGATGGATACACAAACCGCTGAACGTCGACTATGTCGAAGATTACATCAAAAAATAACAATTCATGCTTGTCGAACTGGGCGTCTCATTTCTTTGCACTATTATTAGAGATAAAGAATACGGGAATTATGAGTCTAAACCTCGTATTTAGCGCACGTGAAACTTTTCAATGCAAATGATTTTTTCGTCCCGGAGTGTATTCGGAAAGTTTGATTGATGGAAGCCAAATCGCGGTTTGGCGGTTGCCGCATGAAGATGAAATTCTGCATAATTATGAAAATTGTAGTAAAGGTACAGCAGAAATCAATTATATTGAAGCTTTTGTTTGTTCAAGGAAGGACATTTTAGGGGTTTCACGCATGTTTGTGTTCTGAACTTTTTTTCGAAGGTAGTTTGCTTCACAAGAGTAACCCCCGCGCAGAAAGTTCAGTTTTTTCGCGAGTACCGAGTTGGCCAATCAGAAGCAATTTCATTGTTTCAACTGATAACCAATCAGAGCTGGAGGCTTGCGTAGAGTTTCCCAGAGCTCTTCCCACCATCACGCCCTTTAGACATGCGCAAAAGGGATGACCTCTGGGGTCAAGAATGCAATGCATTGCAATCCCTTGAGCGTGGGCAGTAATTTACTAGAGGATCTAGGGGATTACACGTGTGAGTCAAGTTGATTACTCGTGCAACGTGTCTTGTATTACCCGGGTTTTTTTTTTTTTTTTCGTCGTTTCGTCCGTCACTTGCCCCGTACCCCTCTCGGCCAGAGGAATAAACGATGGACAACTGAATTCATAAATTTTGTTATTTCCAGCGACAGGGCTTGAACGCGCGACCCTCAGATCTCAAAGCTCATTGTCCGCACCTTATCCGATTGGGCCACTTGCTCATCAGTTGCTCTACCTCATGAAGTTTGTAATTATTGAAGTGAGTGGTCACCGAAGTCACGAATTGTTAAAGCCGTTGCAAAAGAAATATATATTTCATAGCAAAGGAATTTAATTGAGAGCGTTTCTTTTGATCGGTTTTCAGCAACATATTTAAAAGGTATTAGAATCGCAAGAACACTTGAGATTTTATAGCTTGATAAACCAAAACACACAAAACACGCGAAGAATATTAAAGAGCTTCAAAACTAATTTGTTTAGTGCGGAATACACTTTGGAGAGATAGATGTTTTTTTCCTTGTTATATTCTTCAGCTGTAACGGCTCTTTTGTAGCTAAACCACCTTAAACTGCTTATTACTCGTGCGTGCAAGGCAACGAGGCTAGGATTCGGCTCTGTTCTTCATTTTTTTTCTTATTTTTCATTGTTTTTTTTGGTCTTTTCCCAGCGCACGTGTCCAACACGCACCACTGCACACAAGGGTTTAACTGGGTTTAACAGAAGGTCGCTCATCTTCACGTGTGGCACACGTGACTTGAGTGACCTTTCCGTGCAGTTGAGCCACCTTGTATGCAACACTGCTCGTTTTGGATTAAAAAAACTATTTTCGGGTAATTTCGGTGCTTTGTCTGTCCATGTCTCGAATCCTAAACCGTTCCATAAACGTTTTCTTTTTCAAACGCTCAGCAGAAATTTAATCCGTCAATGTAAAGAATGTTGGATTAGATATTTTGCAATAAATAAACTATGTTCTCTGTATTAGCTGTGCTTAGTAAATATAGTGCAGTAGTCATCCAAACTGCTTTTGAGGCAGATTAAAACCCAGGTTCGAACCGCTGTAGCAACAGCTAACACGAGTTTTTTTTTTTTTTGTTTTTTTTTTTTGTTTTTTTTTTTTTTTTTGTTTTTTTTTTTTTTTTTTGTTTTTTATCGTTTCTCTTTTTATTGCTTTGCCTGTTTTGTTTTTGTTGTTTTTATAACATTACTATTGTTATTAATGGTTGACCTGTAAAGCAATTCGGAAGTTTTAAAGGGATATACTGGTTGACAAGGTACAAACAAATAGACTTGAATATCACGAAAGCCCAATGCGTCTGATGTTAAGGAGGACAGACAGACTTCTCTTTTTCTCCTGTTTCCCGCCTACTTAAGGATATACAATGTAGTTTTGCAGGCACGAGTTTAGGCTAATTGCAGCCTCTTGTTGTTTGTTTGTTTTATTTTGTTCTCGACAGATGGCAAACAATGTTTAACGTTCTCTTTCTTATTTGCATGCAATAAATTAACTGCTCACTTTCTAAGTTATCTGCATTATGACATCACAAGACACATGGGGACCTTGTTTAACCTTCAAAGTCGGTATACACCTTATAATGCACATCTCATCGGCTTCCCGTGGGGTCGACCCCCGGGCCTACCAGGGAGATATGTGGGGAATACAAAGGGATGGACCGGATTCTTTGCCCGAGGGTAGGGGAAAATCTTGACATTGTTCTACGATCAAAGATTAGGGGTGGGGGAATTCACAAGTTTGAAAAGGATGTCAAGGGAATTTTCTGCTGAGAGACACCTAACCCAGGGGACTTTGTCTTGAGAGATTCCCCGACCCCCGGGGAAATTCCTAAAGTTTGCTTGACTGATTTTACAATCCCCCTGGTTAGCCCGGGGGTCGACCCCACGGGGAAGCCGATGACATGTGCATAACAACTAATTCTGGTGATTCTGGAAGCTTATGATGTTTAATAAGGGACCCTACAACCTGTTAAGGAATCGCAGCTTACGAATAATCCTTCTGAACTCAGGATCGAAAATTTATTTAAGAAAACGAGTTGTCTGCCTCATCGTGAAATATTTATTTGCTATTTGAATTAGAAGGTCCTAAATAATGAAAATTGGATTTTTAATTTGTCCTTCTATTGAAAGTAACCTTATTCATATAGTTCTCCCTTTAATGCATTATTCCCGAAAGGAGGGTAATGGATCCTACAATCATATAGGTTAGAAAACGAAATTTAATTTAAAAAGAAAAAGCAAGAAAAGACGTTTGTCATGAAAAATTAAATGCAAACAAGCCTTCGTCTCTTGTGTTTATGCATTGAAATAAGGACAGATGCACCAAGCCAGAACATTTTAGCAAAAATATAAAGCCGCATTCTGTGTTCTTAGATCGTGTACGTTGTAGCCAAGTAAGCCAACACAGTAAGATATGTTTCGTGGGTTCTTTGACTGAAAACTGGAAAACAGAAAATTCGAGTCACGTCCGTTTGCATGGAAAGCGAAATTTGGTTTCCCCAAAATGACAAGTAACAATTATTGGATGGGGTTGAGCATGATAGCGAGAATTGTCATGGCCGAGGTTTCTGTTATCTGCTGAATGCGAAGGCTGAGGTGGATAACACAAGCCGAGGCCATGATAATTCTTGCTATCATGCGTAAACCGAATTCAATAATCATATTAAAATGCAAAAGCGTGACCGTTTGTAAAATACACAAGAGCACGTACAAGAAACTAAACATGTCACGCCAACATGTAAACAACTTTATTTGTGAGCTTACAACATAAAAGTTGCAGTGCAGTCCAAACGTTTCCAGCAAAATTCTACAAAAACCCACCTCTGGTCACGACTGCCGAGAACCTCACATATTGAACTCGATAGCTGATTGGTTTTCGCAGTGAAAGTGATCTAACACTCAATTTCATTGGTTGAATGGTAATTATGCACCCCAGGAGCCACAAAACCGGTCCTGCGGTCCTGTTAACAGCGTCCTTGATATTTAATTTGCACAACACCACGATCGATGATCGAACCATGGACAACTAAGTCGTTGTGAAGTTGAAGTGCAGCGGGCAATAAAGATAGTTTGAAAGCGATCTCGGTCGAACGTGGGGTGGACGTTTCAGTGCGAACTTTTTCCTGACAGTACCACTGCTAATTATTGTCGGCGAAGTTCTGTAACACCTCTTTTAATCTTTCCGCGGAATTTCCACCCCCATTTAGTTCCTTTAGTTCCGTAAGTGTCTGTTTAGCTTTCTTTCTAAACTGACATTCAGTGCCTTAAAGAGCTTTTCTTATTTCTACTCGTCTCTTCGACATTTCATGCACAAAATGGATGAGGCAGTGATCTCTTTGTTTACCGGAAATCACAACACAGACGACCACCTCGATACCCTTAGTGCCAGAGGTTTTATTTTTCTTAGCGAGAAGCGGTTAACCCGCGAAAAGCATTAGCCTCGTTGACGCTGCTTCGCGCGTAATTTTCCTCCTTCAAATGGAAAAAAATAGCCTCTCGGGCACCCCGGGTACAAACTCGATCGTAGCTATCTTTGTCTGTCTCGCATAGACAACGTCGAAAAAAATTGAACCTTCCAGACCCAAAAATTAACAAATTTAAACACCTGTTTCAGAGGCTATAATTTTCCCCGGGTTGTGGAAACGCAGCTCACGAATTTCGCTATTTACACGAGATACAAGCAAGTGGTCTTAGGCATCACCGCAGCGACACGTCATGTCAAATTATGAAAAAAAGCAGACTGTAGAAAACCGGTTTGCCGAGATATTTTATATCGAAGTTGCATAGAGGTGAGGTTCTCAACTGCCGTGACCAGAGGTTCTTATTTTTCGCGTCTCCGTTCGCTTTGAGTTTAGCGGGTTAACCGCCGAACTCGCTAAGAGAAATAAAACCTCTGGCACCCAGGATAAGGACGCTATTAAAAGATAGTAAAACGCGGGACGAACGAGCTATACCCAGCGGTCAAGATGGCTCCATCTTGACTCCGCGGGTAGCTAATCATACCTTTAGAATTGATTCATCTTGACCGTGATAAAGCCAGTCATATAATAATAGGCCAAGAACACCAAACAAACTTAGAGAATGCAAATTTTTGTCATCAGCTTTTAATAACTTTTAAGGTGCAGTAGTTATAGTATTCTGCAGTATATTAACGGCTCCGGTTTTTGCCTCTCATGGCAGATATTGTTCGATCTGGTTGTCGGCTTTGAGAATTATCAAATTCCTAATAAGCTCTTTCGCCAATTTTAGTTTCTTTGTTTGTTAAAGTCAATGATGGCGCAATTAGCAGTTTGATGTCTATCATAAAACCACCTGCTAACTTAACAAAAGGCTACCGCTTTCGCTCCACTTTGGAACTTAGGTTATTTTAAGAAATAAATTATTTCTCTTAGCGACAAGGATCGATGGGCAAAAAAAGGTCAAACTACACTACAATACTTTTAATTCTTTGCTGGTTTAGTTAAAACAAAGTTTGTCTGTTTGGGTTTGACGACACATTCTTTGCCGGTTTGGCAACGAAGGTAGTTCAGCGGTATTATTTCTTTCTGAACTCTGTTAGTTGTTTAATGCTGGAAAATTATTTTGATTCAGTTATTAAATGAATTTGGCGTTATTAGAGTTTACAAAAACCGTGAAATCGCCCAAAGATATTACTTTCAGCATACATACACGAAAAGGCATCTTCCAGGCAAACCACATTGAAACTTTATTGACCGTTGTAAATGGAAATTGTGAGTTTTTTTTATAATGAATGTGTTTCTATTCTGATTACCAAGTGAAAGACAATTTTAAAAAAAACTGATATGCTCTACTATGGGACGTGGATCTTGGAACAGAACTAATTTTGGCATTGTATATATTTTTTGCTTTTATTTTCTTTATATTTACCTAGGGCGACGTTTCGCCGGCTTAATCTTCGTCATTTGTTAATAGTGAACTATTTTCAGTTGAATATTAGTTGAATGGTTCTCTTGCTTATCCCAATCTAGTTATTTTGCTAAAGCTATCTCCACAAACAAGCTATAATTTTGCTGACTAGACTTGCAAACAAATAATTTATCAAGTTCAAAACTCTTCTAAGCCGTGATCATGACCATATTAACATAGAGCCAGCCACAGGATTTTTACCCACTGATTGATCACGAAACAAAAATACAATTTAAGGCTATGTCTACACTATACCGGATAGCTCTTGTGCCGGCACGAAAACCATATCGGATAGGGCCTTTGTCCACATTCAAAACGATGATTTCGACACGATTTTTGCGTCGGAGCGATGCTGGGCCGCTGCGGTCTTGAAAGTTAGGCTATGTCTACACTATACCGGAAAGCTCTTGTGCCGGCACGAAAACCATACCGGATAGGGCTTTTGTTCACATTCAAAACGATGATTTCGACACGATTTTTGCGTCGGAGCGATGCTGGGCCGCTGCGGTCTTGAAAGTGAATCGTCACATATCGGATAGGTTTTCGTGACACTTTCTGGAGTAGTGTGAACAGAGAATCGAACCGAAACGGAAATCAACAACGAGGAGCAAAAATTGGATTTTAGTGGAAAGATAGCGGCGGTTTTGGGCCACTGCCGTTCACACCACGCCGTAGTATTTTTCACAACGGCATAAAATGCTATCCGGCATAGTGTAGACATAGCCTTAATCGTCACATATCGGATAGGTTTTCGTGACACTTTCTGGAGTAGTGTGAACAAAGAATCGAACCGAAACGGAAATCAACAACGAGGAGCAAAAATTGGATTCTAGTTGAAAGATAGCGGCGGTTTTGGGCCACTGCCGTTCACACCAGACCGTAGTATTTTTCACAACGGCATAAAATGTTATCCGGCATAGTGTAGACATAGCCTAAATGGAAATGTCGCTTTAAGCCCTGGACTAGACGGCGTCGCAAACTGTACATGTACTAGCCTTGCGAGTTACAGAATTGACCGTCGATCAGCCGAGGAAACAACTTCAATAACAAGCAGAATATAAAAACCAAGAGCATGGTGGAAAAAGGTTCACATTGGCGAACCTTCGACAGAACTGCAGAACAGAACAGAGGCAATTACTCAGAGTGAAACTTGAATCACAATCTGAATGCGGGGCAGCGGAAGGCGCTATATATTGCTTCACAGTAATGCTTCACACGTCAGATGGTAGCCAATAGGGATCCAAGAAGTTGATTTAAGCAAGAGCGTTTTATCAACAAGTAGATAAACACCAACAATGGCATCTCTCCAGCAGAGTTTCAACTTCCTCTTACACGTTTCACTTACTGAGTGTCATATCAGTGCTGGCCATTCAATGAAAAGACGATAACTGAACTGAACAAATTTCCTCGGTAGCGGGTCCATAAGCTGAATGAGGGGCAACATGTCTCCTCCTAGGTAGCTGTGAGTTTAAGATATTTAAGTTCGAAAATGGCTAAATTGGAAGCACGGAAAGTCACAAAGCTCGTAATTTGGATTCATTTTGTCGTTTTCGTACTTAAATATTTTACAATCACAGCCACCTAGGAGGCTCAATTTAAATTGAAAATGCTTTTCTACCATGCTAATTCCTTGAACAGAGAGAAAAGGTGTAAAAGTTTACTTTTTACTTATAAACCATCATGAAGATTGCGCGAATGAGCAAAGCCGGCCTTTTAAACATGGCCTACAAATTGTGAGACTTAAAAATAAATATACTCTCTTCAAGTGCCGTTTTTTAGTGACTGTCTGAATTTGGAGATTTTTTTTTTTAAATAAGCCGCCTCGCGTTACCCTCGCTATAGTGTGTAACAGCTGTTGCTTGGAAACCAATGAGAAAATAAACTTTGATCACGCATCGAAAAGATGTCTCAATTTCAACAAGTACACCCCAAAGCCAAACACTGATGCGAACCTCCTTTAAAAGGGCTTTTGATCAGAACAAGGGGCAGATCACCACGAGACGAAAAAACGTTGAGCGCTTGGGATTCAGAATTCCTCCTTCAAAGACATACTTCTTATAGCAGTGTTTCGACTTTCGTTCACGCGTTTCACTTTAGTGGTTTCGTTTAAATATTTAGTTAGTTTAGTTTCATCCGGTGGTCATTCAAATGAGGTCTAGTGAGCAAATTTGATTGACAGCTGTATGTTTAACCTTTTCACTGCCAGAGGCGACTAAAGTCGCCATAACCACCATTAGTGCTTTGAAAACCTGCAACTATTCCCAAATCCCGTGCTATAGTTGAATGAATCATTCTCAGTTATTGCAAAATGCTCAGTTATGTAGACTTTACCACTCCATAAACTGACCAACACTCCCAATTTTCTTCAGTATGAACGTATTATTTTGTTACAAAACTAAACGTCAAATGAAGAATGATCCTCGCAGTTGTGAACACAATTTAAGCCATTGCGAAAAGAAGCCTGAAAACATTCAGGACTTCAACCGGGTTTGAATAAATAACAATTCATGCTTGTCGAACTGAGCCGTCGTCTTCCATCTCATTCCTTTGCAGTATTATTAGAGATAAAGAATACGAGGTTATGACTGAGTCTAAACCTTGTATTTAGCGCACATAAAACTTCAATACTTTTCAATGCAAATGGAGTTTTCGTCTCAGAGTGTACTCGGAAAGTTTGATTGATGGAAGCCAAATTGCGGTTTGGCGCTTGTCGCTTGAATATGAAATTTGCATAATTATGAAAATCGCAATAAAGGTACAGCAGAAATCAATTATCTTGAAGCTGTTGTTTGTTTAAGGAAGGACGTTTTAGGGGTTTCACTCATGTTTGTTTTGTGAACTTTTTTTTAGCTAGTTTGCTTCACAAGAGTAACCCCCGCACAGAAAGTATAATTACACACAGAACTGTAGCTCAGAACAGAGACGATTACTCTAAGTGAAACTTGAATCAAATCAAATCAAATGAAATCAATTATTTAATCTCGATAACGTGAGGAATGGTTGCCCATTCTCCCGAGCCAGGGGCTCGTGTAATTAACGTTCGAGCGTTCCGGATCGAATTGCAATTTAGAAGTATTGGTTTTTGTGGAGAGGGGAAAACCGGAGTACCCGGAGAAAAACCTCTCGGAGCAGAGTAAAGAACCAATAACAAACTCAACCCACTTATGACACCGAGTCTGGGAATCGAACCCGGGCTACATTGGTGGAAGGCGAGTGCTCTCACCACTACGCCAACCCTACTCCAATCTGAATGCGAATCTGAATCTTTACTAAATTTTTAGAGATAAGTAAAGGTTTACCTTAATTTGAGTGACTTACAACAAGAAAAACGTTTATTGGTACTGTAAAGTTTACAAATTTACAAATGTTAAGGTACACATGAAAAAGAAGCCATTGAGAAAAGTTGATGAAAGACGTCACTACGTTTGAATCATCACCCGAATGCTTCGGAGTCACTGAAAAGTTTCTAATACCTGGTAGAACTGGTTAAAATTGTAACCTACTAATTTCTAGGTTTCATTTCTCCATTACCCACTGTACACTAACATTCAACTATCATTGAACTATTGTGAGTTCAACGTTTCAGGAATACATTGGGTACAATGAACCCACGATACCACATGCTTTACTAATTCCTCTCAAAAACAATACCACAGCCTTATTTATTTTATTTTAAATAATATACAAAACAGCTAATAATCAATCAATAATCTGTAGTGCTCCTCGATCATTGTGTCCAAGCAGGAATCGTATTTCTTGGCTTCTTTCTTGCAAAAGTCGCACCATCAGCAGAAACAATACCAAAAGCCTTGGAGGGCCTCATCTACTTTTATTACAAGTTGCTGTAAATGTTGCAAATAAAGCGACTCAAAAGTTAGGTCCTACGGTCTCAAAGCAAACTATTCTATCAAGAGTCAAAGCCTCCAAAGTTACGGTAGCTGTCTCAAAGTAATGATAATGAGGCATTAAGAACTGTAACAAATATTTATAGAAGATGGCCACATTTATAAGGAATTTGGCCCTTGTTAAAGAAAAATAAAACAGAAATAGTAGTAATAAATAATAATATAATAATGAATATAATAAGGCTACCATAAATGTCCACCATAGTTATTTAATTGTGCTGCGAAAAACTCTCAAAAAAACGAAAAAGAATTTAAATAAAAAGGAAGCTTTAGGTCCTGAACTAAGCCCCCAATCGTACTAACCTTGCGAGCTACAGAATTGCCCTTGAGTGAGGGACAGGTGTTATGTTTCTTAGGAAAACTTCACACGTCAAATGGTAGCCAAGAGGGATCCAATAGGTGGATGAAGGCAGGAGCGTTTTATTAAAAAGTAAATCAAACAGCTGCAACGACATAGTTTTAAAGCAGACAGTGTTTTAAAATCCTAGTACTCATTTTTACAAATCCATGGAACTTTCAACACAACACAACCTCCTGTCATGTGCTTAACTTGTCCTACGTTGTAGGGCTTTTGATGAGAACAAAGAGAAGGGCACCACAGTACAAAATTAAAAACCTCGCGAGCTTGCGCTTTCGGTATTCTTCCTTTAAAGAAATTCTCAATCACGTACACGTTAACTATGCACCGTTGCAAAGCCGGCCTGTTAAATTATATGCTAAGCAGAGCCTATCAACTGTCGTCAACATAGGAAACATTTACCAAAGAGTGTACGGTCGACTCCCGATAACTCGAACCTTCAGGGGAAATAAAAAAAAAGGTTCGAGTGATCAGGAGTTCGAGTTACCGGGAGTTGAGAACTAATGACCGGAAATAAGGAAAAGCGATGATCCTGTGCACTCTATTCACACAATGTACTGTGGTGGTGACTGGCAAGGGAGTTAACCGCGGAGATGGGGAAGGTATGCAAGTGCCATGCACACTGCACTTCAAGGGACACCAAAAATTTATTGACATTTTGAAGAAAGAGTTAAGCGGCAAAGCTTGATGAAATGGGGATGAAATGTAAACGACCCTGAACTGGACTAACTGGAGGAAAACCTGGTTCGAGTTATCGAGGGTAAAATTATATACAAAATGACCTGAAGGGTAATTAAATTGGTTCGAGTTAGCGGGAGGTTCGAGTTAACGAGGGTTCGAGTTACCGAGGGCCAGTAAAATTACAGTAAATGTATGAACGAAATCCACGGAAAATCGATGTTGGTTCGAGTTACCGCGAGGTTCGAGTTAGCGAGGGTTCAAGTTATCGGGAGTCGACTGTATACGTCTCTTCCAAAAAATTTGTTCAAAATAGCCTGGATATTCTTTACTCTCCACGTATCGCTTTTAGCGGGCCAAAAAAGACACCTTGAGGCAATAAAGTAGAAGGGTAAAGCTTAAACTTGACCTGACTTGGTATCGTTCAAATATAGATGTACTAGCCACTTTTATAGGCCTCTGAAGATGAGCCTAATATCACTCCGAACCACAATGTTTTTATTTTCGCTCACACCACGCAACATTACAAGTATTTTATCCTTTAGGGAAATTAAGCGATTATTTATTAAGTCCCTAAACAGCATGCAAACAGGGAATGTTTCTCGTTGTTGCGCACGAACGTATTGAAGTTGCACGATTTTTCAGTGTTTTTATGGGGGTCGAGCCACCGTCTAGTATTATTTTGAAGTTTTTGATTAATCACAAAAACAAAAATGCGAATAAAACTTTGAAATGCGATATTTCAAAACAGTTCGACAAGGGGGTGTTTAGGTAAAATAAAATGAATTATGAAACTTCGCTTCTGTCGCCTGATTCTTCATATTTACATGCAGGAGCAGCTCTGAATTTGGCCTTCTTGTAAAAGTCAATCCCACCATATAAAGATCTATACATAGTCCTCCCTTAATGTATTGGAGTTGAAAGGCCTTTGTGATAACGGATGCTTCAAACCGATAGGTGAGTGTAACAAATTTAAGTTAATACGGGAAAGCAAGAAAAGTTATTTGTGATAAGAAAATTAAATACAAACAAACCGTCGTCGCTTATGTTTAGGCATTCAAATAAGGACAGGTGCACTAAGCGAGAACATCTCAGCTAAACTATAAAACCGTATCAGATTCAGGTAGTTTAGAGGCATGCTGAAATGTTTCTATCCTGATTACCAGAAAATAAAGACAATTGTCGAAACTTCTGATATGCTCTTCTATAAAATGTATACATCTTGGAACGGTAGACTTAAATTTGCCAAGCCCCATCTACTCAGTATTCCCGCAAAACATTTGCGCACTACTGATATTATATATTTTCGTTTCTCATGTCATTTTTATTAACCAGGCTAACGCCATAGCCATCAGGGCAGGGCAGTTTAATCAAGCTATCTTCCTAAACCTCTATAGTTTGAAAAACTAAGTTTACATCATGTACAAACAGATGAATTCATCCAAGTCAAAACTGGCCGGTCCAAGCCATGGTGCTAACTTAACGATCATGAACGTATTATAGAAAATTAACCAACACATTCTTACGAATCCCCAATACAACAAACAGTTTAAATGAAAAGAAAGCTTTACGTCCTGAACTTATCCCCCAACTGTACTAACCTTCCGAGCTGCAGAATTGCCCTTCGATGCACGAAAACAACTTGAATGAGATGCAAACTATAAAAACCAAAAGCATGGTGGCCATTGGTTCACCTTAGCGAAAATTCGACAAAGGTACTGCTTAGATCTGCGACATGTTCCGATAAAAACTTCGGCGATGCGTGAATCATAAGCTAAATGCGGGGCAGCCGAAGTTGTTATGTCTCACAGGAATGTTTCACCCGTCAGATGGTAGCCAATAAGATTTCAATAAGTTGATGGAAGCGAGATCGTTTTATTAACAAATAAATCAAACAGCTACAATTACATCGTTTTAAAAATTGAGGGAGCGGCTTAATTTGCAATTCCGTGACACTTTATGGCCAGTGGTTAGTTTGTCTTACTGAAGCTTTAGATCTAAATAAAGGGCAAGGTACCACGACACATATTAAAACTATTGCGAGCCTGGCCAGCCCTCCATCAAATTGATTTTCAGCAGAGTTTCGACTTGCGGCCGGCGTACGTTTCTCAAAACTCCGGAAACCATTTCGGGCCCGAAAAGTATTTTTCAAGTCGGTTTTATATCGCTTGGTACTAGCTTTTTGAGAAAACTAGCCCAATGTATTTCTCAATTTTATAGCGCACTTTCTTAAAAGATTATTGAAAATATTAGAAATCGAATTTCTGGTAAGAAACCTAATGCATGTAAAATAGTTTTACGGGCCCGAAATGTTTTCCGGAGTTTTGAGAAACGCGCGCGTTCTACTTTAGTGTTTATTTGCGTGGATCTTAATATTATGTTTCATCTGGTGGCTGTGCAAATGAACCAATATTGAACAAATATTCTTGATGACTATATATTGTGTTACGTAAAGTGCTTATAGCTTTAGATATCTTTGGCTGACGTCCATTAGTGGGTCTATAAGCTGAATGAGGGACAGCCGAAGGTGTTATGTTTCGTACGGATACTTCACCCGTCAAATGGTAGCCAATAGGGATCCAATAGATGGATGGAAGCAGGAGCGTTTTATTAACAAGTAAATCAAACAGCTGCAACGACATCGTTTTGAGGCTGACAGCGTTTAAACTCCTCCTCACTTTTACAAATCCATGGTACTTTCTGTCACGTGCTTAACTTATCCCACTTACTAGGGCTTTTGATAAGAACAAAGAAAAAGCCTTCACAGTACAAACTGAGAAACCTCGCGCGCTTCCGCTTTCGGTGTTCTTCCTTTAAACATATACGGTTGCAGCAGTGTTTAAACTTCCGCTCACTCGTTTGTGGCCCTCTCTCTCAATTTTTAGCTGGTGGCCATTCATATGAGGCTCAATGAGTGACTTTAAATTATGTTTCGCGTAGTGTTTCTAACTTTAGAGTCTGTAGATGACAAATCAACAGCTACAATTACATCGTTTTAAAAATTGAGGGAGCGGCTTAATCTCGACGAATTTTTGCAATTCCGTGACACTCTCTGGCCAGTGGTTAGTTTGTCCTACTGAGGCTTTAGATCAGAATAAAGGCAGGGTACCACGACACAAAACTAAAAATATTACGAGCCTGGCCAGCCCTCCATCAGATTGATTTTCAGCAGGGTTCGACTTCTGGTCACGCGTTTCACTTTAGTGTTTATTTGCGTGGATCTTAACATTATATTTCATCTGGTGGCTGTGAAAATGAACCAATATTGAACAAATATGCTTGATGACTGTATTTTGTGTTAGGTAAAGTTTTTATAACTTTAGATATCTTTGGCTGACGTCCATTAGCGGGTTAACTTTATAAGTTGAAAGAGGGACAGCCGAAGGTGTTATGTTTCGTACGGATACTTCACCCTTCAAATGGTAGCCAAAAGGGATCCAACCGGTGGATGGAAGCAGGAGCGTTTTATTAACAAGTAAATCAGACAGCTGCAGCGACATCGTTTTGAGACTGACAGTGTTTAAACTCCTACTCACTTTTACAAATCCATGGAACTTTCTGTCATGTGCTTAACTTGTCCCACATACTGGAGCTTTTGATAAGAACAAAGATAAAGCCATCACAGTACAAAATTAAAAACCTCGCGAGCTTGCGCTTTCGGTGTGCTTCCTTTAAAGATATATGGTTTCAGCAGTGTTTAAACTTCCGCTCACGCGTTTGTGGCGTTAACTATCAAGTTTTAGTGGGTAGCCATTCACATGAGGCTTAATGAGTGAACGACTAGTAGAATTAGATTAGTGTGAATGATATATGAAATGAATCATATATGAACTGCCGAAATGAAATCAAATGAAGAATGATCCTCGCAGTTGTGAACGCAATTTATGCAATTGCGAAAAGAAGCCTGAAAAAATTCAGGACTTCAACGGGGTTTGAACCCGTGACCTCGCGATTACCGGTGCGATGCTCTAACCAACTGAGCTATGGAGCAGGTCAATTGTGGGTTCACAATCGCTCTCGATTTCTATGCGTGATGACTGATTCGGGCTGCGCCTTCATCAGCTATCACGCGATAGAAATCTCGAGCTCATAATCTAATTGTTAAATAAAAAGAGTTCGGTAGTTCACAGGTATAAAATACAGGGACGTAGCCAAGATTTTTCCACAGTTACACACAATTTCCAAATTCTACCTTGTTTCAGCAATTTTGAATTTCAAAAATATGCCAAGACCTCAGACAGATAAGAAAATTAATTTTGCCAACATATAGTGTCGTTTGCTTGTTTGTTTTGTTTCGTTTTTTTTTTTTTTTTTTTGTTTTTTTTTTTTTCAAATTCGCATGTGGATAAATTTTGGACACGCAGGCTCACTATATGTGGGATTAAGATTACGCAATGCAATTATAATGTCCGTTTGTGTAAGAGCTTTTTATTGGCCAGAAGGTAAAATATATTCTTACGTCTTCTTCCATAGAAAATTGCACAAGGTTGAATCTTCGAGAGTTAGTGTGAAGCTGCCTTACTAAATGATTTGAATACCAAAATAAGAACTGTTTTACGCGTAATGCCAAGACTTGTTTGGATGCAAGAATGCTCGAAATGTTATCTGTAACTACACACTATTGAGGTCAATTCTCGTCCGATTTCTTCAGTTGAAGACGAGTTCCAAAAGTAGCATCTGTTTTCCCAGGTTTCCCGCTCTCCGAACCGATGCTTTTCGAGCCACTACTGATAAATATCCTTTGAGATAAATACCCGGGGCCTAACCCTTTTATATACCATTTTTGACAGAAACGGTACCCCTTTCGTATACCTAAAACAGGAAATCTTCCTGTCATTTTCATGTAGCGTTCAATAAATTAAAACAGTACAGTCGTAAGGTACGCGTGTTCGAAATATTTTAGTGAAAGACCCTTTTAAATACCTAAATGACAGATTCCCCTACCCTTTCATATACTTCAACCCGTGAAACCCCTACCCTTTCATATACGTGATGCGTGAAAAAGGTACCCCGTTCGGGCGGAGCCTCCCCGTATAGGCCATTATAGAGAGTACCCCCCACCCCACCCCGGGGGGATAAATATCTGCCACGGTTTCGGGACACATTTTCGCTAACATTTCTGTTGTTTACGACTTCTGTGGCCGTGACAGGAAATGACAGTCCAGCGAAGAAAGTTTATGTAGAAGCCCTTCCACTCGCACGGGAAGCCATATTTATTTTTCAAATAGCTTAGTAGCGTCTGCCTTTGTTTCCCAGGCTTGAAACGAGACAAGACTCATTTCCTCTGCACAAGACTTAGCTCACGTGTCTACACAGAAAGCCAACGAACAAAAAAGCCTGGTTTTCACTAGCGACGCAACCACAAGCGCAAGCATAAGTAACCTATGCACCGTTGCAAGGCCGGCCTGTTAAAAATTATGCTAAGCAGAGCCTATCAACTGTCGTCAACATATGAAACATTTACCAAATAGTGTACAGTCGACTCCCGATAACTCGAACCTTCAGGGGAAATAGGAAAAGGCTCGAGTGATCGGGAGTTCGAGTTACTGGGAGTTGAGAACTAATGACCGGTAATATATAAGAAAAACCGATGATCCTGTGCACTCTATTCACACAATGTACTGTGGCGGTCAGACTGGCAAGGCAGTTAACCGCGGAGATGGGGAAGGTATGCAAGTGCCATGCACACTGCACTTCAAGGGACACCAAAAATTTATTGACATTTTGAAGAAAGAGTTAAGCGGCAAAGCTTGATGAAATGGGGATGAAATGTAAACGACCCTGAACTGGACTAACTGGAGGAATACTCGCGATCGGTTGCTTCAAATAAATTCAAAGTTTTGATCGACAGTATTGTATTTTTTTACTTGTCACGTCTTGAAAAACGTGGTTCGAGTTATCGAGGGTAAAATTATATACAAAATGACCTGAAAGGAAATCAAAATTGGTTCGAGTTAGCGGGAGGTTCGAGTTAACGAGGGTTCGAGTTACCGAGGGTAAAATTACAGTAAATGTATGAATGAAATCCACGGGAAATCGATGTTGGTTCGATTTAGCGCGAAGTTCGAGTTAGCGAGGGTTCAAGTTATCGGGAGTCGACTGTATACGTCTCTTCCAAAAAAATTGTTCAAAATAGCCTGGATATTCTTTACTCTCCACGTATCGCTTTTAGCGGGCCAAAAAAGACACCTTGAGGCAATAAAGTAGAAGGGTAAAGCTTAAACTTGACCTGACTTGGTATCGTTCAAACATAGATGTACTAGCCACTTTTATAGGCCTCTGAAGATGAGCCTAATATCACTCCGAACCACAATGTTTTTATTTTCGCTCACACCACGCAACATTACAAGTATTTTATCTTTTAGGGGAATTAAGCGATTATTTATTAAGTCCCTAAACAGCATGCAAACAGGGAATGTTTCTCGTTGTTGCGCACGAACGTATTGAAGTTGCACGATTTTTCAGTGTTTTTATGGGGGTCGAGCCACCGTCTAGTAGTATTTTGAATTTTTTGATTAATCACAAAAACAAAAATGCGAATAAAACTTTGAAATGCGATATTTCAAAACAGTTCGACAAGGGGGTGTTTAGGTAAAATAAAATGAATTATGAAACTTCGCTTCTGTCGCCTGATTCTTCATATTTACATGCAGGAGCAGCTCTGAATTTGGCCTTCTTGTAAAAGTCAATCCCACCATATAAAGATCTATACATAGTCCTCCCTTAATGTATTGGAGTTGAAAGGCCTTTGTGATAACGGATGCTTCAAACCGATAGGTGAGTGTAACAAATTTAAGTTAATACGGGAAAGCAAGAAAAGTTATTTGTGATAAGAAAATTAAATACAAACAAACCGTCGTAATAATAATAATAATAATATATCACATTTATATTGCGCATTTTCTATGCAATATTCAAATGCGCATTACAACACTGGCCGGGGGACTTTGTCAGACTGCTTATAACGCAGTTTACAATTAATGAAGATGAGTTATGAGTGCCCCCGTAATGTAAATATCAAATTAAGACAGACACTAGGGGTGGTCACTGCCAGAGTTTTGTTGCGTCCCTAGTGGTTCTTTTACGTCCACAGAATCAGAGAATTATGAAGAGTTGTGTCGCTTATGTTTAGGCATTCAAATAAGGACAGGTGCACTAAGCGAGAACATCTCAGCTAAACTATAAAACCGTATCAGATTCAGGTAGTTTAGAGGCATGCTGAAATGTTTCTATCCTGATTACCAGAAAATAAAGACAATTGTCGAAACTTCTGATATGCTCTTCTATAAAATGTATACATCTTGGAACGGTAGACTTAAATTTGCCAAGCCCCATCTACTCAGTATTCCCGCAAAACATTTGCGCACTACTGATATTATATATTTTCGTTTCTCATGTCATTTTTATTAACCAGGCTAACGCCATAGCCATCATCAGTGAACTATTTACAGTTAAATTTCAATCAGTTAGGATTTTTTTTTAGCTTATTCCAGGGCAGTTTAATCAAGCTATCTTCCTAAACCTCTATAGTTTGAAAAACTAAGTTTACATCATGTACAAACAGATGAATTCATCCAAGTCAAAACTGGCCGGTCCAAGCCATGGTGCTAACTTAACGATCATGAACGTATTATAGAAAATTAACCAACACATTCTTACGAATCCCCAATACAACAAACAGTTTAAATGAAAAGAAAGCTTTACGTCCTGAACTTATCCCCCAACTGTACTAACCTTCCGAGCTGCAGAATTGCCCTTCAATGCACGAAAACAACTTGAATGAGATGCAAACTATAAAAACCAAAAGCATGGTGGCCATTGGTTCACCTTAGCGAAAATTCGACAAAGGTACTGCTTAGATCTGCGACATGTTCCGATAAAAACTTCGGCGATGCTTGAATAATAAGCTGAATGCGGGGCAGCCGAAGGTGTTATGTCTCACAGGAATGTTTCACCCGTCAGATGGTAGCCAATAAGATTTCAATAAGTTGATGGAAGCGAGATCGTTTTATTAACAAATAAATCAAACTGCTACAATTACATCGTTTTAAAAATTGAGGGAGCGGCTTAATTTGCAATTTCGTGACACTTTATGGCCAGTGGTTAGTTTGTCTTACTGAGGCTTTAGATCTAAATAAAGGGCAAGGTACCACGACACAAAACTAAAACTATTGCGAGCCTGGCCAGCCCTCCATCAAACTGATTTTCAGCAGAGTTTCGACTTGCGGCCGGCGTACGTTTCTCAAAACTCCGGAAACCATTTCGGGCCCGAAAAGTATTTTTCAAGTCGGTTTTATATCGCTTGGTACTAGCTTTTTGAGAAAACTAGCCCAATGTATTTCTCAATTTTATAACGCACTTTCTTAAAAGATTATTGAAAATATTAGAAATCGAATTTCTGGTAATAAACCTAATGCATGTAAAATAGTTTTTCGGGCCCGAAATGTTTTCCGGAGTTTTGAGAAACGCGCGCGTTCTACTTTAGTGTTTATTTGCGTGGATCTTAATATTATGTTTCATCTGGTGGCTGTGCAAATGAACCAATATTGAACAAATATTCTTGATGACTATATATTGTGTTACGTAAAGTGCTTATAGCTTTAGATATCTTTGGCTGACGTCCATTAGTGGGTCTATAAGCTGAATGAGGGACAGCCGAAGGTGTTATGTTTCGTACGGATACTTCACCCGTCAAATGGTAGCCAATAGGGATCCAATAGATGGATGGAAGCAGGAGCGTTTTATTAACAAGTAAATCAAACAGCTGCAACGACATCGTTTTGAGGCTGAAAGCGTTTAAACTCCTACTCACTTTTACAAATCCATGGTACTTTCTGTCACGTGCTTAACTTATCCCACTTACTAGGGCTTTTGATAAGAACAAAGAAAAAGCCTTCACAGTACAAACTGAGAAACCTCGCGCGCTTCCGCTTTCGGTGTTCTTCCTTTAAACATATACGGTTGCAGCAGTGTTTAAACTTCCGCTCACTCGTTTGTGGCCCTCTCTCTCAATTTTTAGCTGGTGGCCATTCATATGAGGCTCAATGAGTGACTTTAAATTATGTTTCGCGTAGTGTTTCTAACTTTAGAGTCTGTAGATGACAAATCAACAGCTACAATTACATCGTTTTAAAAATTGAGGGAGCGGCTTAATCTCGACGAATTTTTGCAATTCCGTGACACTCTCTGGCCAGTGGTTCGTTTGTCCTACTGAGGCTTTAGATCAGAATAAAGGCAGGGTACCACGACACAAAACTAAAAATATTACGAGCCTGGCCAGCCCTCCATCAAATTGATTTTCAGCAGGGTTCGACTTCTGGTCACGCGTTTCACTTTAGTGTTTATTTGCGTGGATCTTAACATTATATTTCATCTGGTGGCTGTGAAAATGAACCAATATTGAACAAATATGCTTGATGACTGTATTTTGTGTTAGGTAAAGTTTTTATAACTTTAGATATCTTTGGCTGACGTCCATTAGCGGGTTAACTTTATAAGTTGAAAGAGGGACAGCCGAAGGTGTTATGTTTCGTACGGATACTTCACCCTTCAAATGGTAGCCAAAAGGGATCCAACCGGTGGATGGAAGCAGGAGCGTTTTATTAACAAGTAAATCAGACAGCTGCAGCGACATCGTTTTGAGACTGACAGTGTTTAAACTCCTACTCACTTTTACAAATCCATGGAACTTTCTGTCATGTGCTTAACTTGTCCCACATACTGGAGCTTTTGATAAGAACAAAGATAAAGCCATCACAGTACAAAATTAAAAACCTCGCGAGCTTGCGCTTTCGGTGTGCTTCCTTTAAAGATATATGGTTTCAGCAGTGTTTAAACTTCCGCTCACGCGTTTGTGGCGTTAACTATCAAGTTTTAGTGGGTAGCCATTCACATGAGGCTTAATGAGTGAACGACTAGTAGAATTAGATTAGTGTGAATGATATATGAAATGAATCATATATGAACTGCCGAAATGAAATCAAATGAAGAATGATCCTCGCAGTTGCAATTGTGAACGCAATTCATGCAATTGCGAGAAGAAGCCTGAAAAAATTCAGGACTTCAACGGGGTTTGAACCCGTGACCTCGCGATTACCGGTGCGATGCTCTAACCAACTGAGCTATGGGAGCAGGTCAATTGTGGGTTCACAATCGCTCTCGATTTCTATGCGTGATGACTGATTCGGGCTGCGCCTTCATCAGCTATCACGCGATAGAAATCTCGAGCTCATAATCTAATTGTTAAATAAAAAGAGTTCGGTAGTTCACAGGTATAAAATACAGGGACGTAGCCAAGATTTTTCCACAGTTACACACAATTTTCCAAATTCTACCTTGTTTCAGCAATTTTGAATTTCAAAAATATGCCAAGACCTCAGACAGATAAGAAAATTAATTTTGCCAACATATAGTGTCGTTTGCTTGTTTGTTTTGTTTCGTTTTGTTTTTGTTTTTGTTTTTGTTTTTTTTTCAAATTCGCATGTGGATAAATTTTGGACACGCAGGCTCACTATATGTGGGATTAAGATTACGCAATGCAATTATAATGTCCGTTTGTGTAAGAGCTTTTTATTGGCCAGAAGGTAAAATATATTCTTACGTCTTCTTCCATAGAAAATTGCACAAGGTTGCATCTTCGAGAGTTAGTGTGAAGTTGCCTTACTAAATGATTTGGATACCAAAATAAGAACTGTTTTACGCGTAATGCCAAGACTTGTTTGGATGCAAGAATGCTCGAAATGTTTTCTGTAACTACACACTATTGAGGTCAATTCTCGTCCGATTTCTTCAGTTGAAGACGAGTTCCAAAAGTAGCATCTGTTTTCCCAGGTTTCCCGCTCTCCGAACCGATGCTTTTCGAGCCACTACTGATAAATATCCTTTGAGATAAATACCCGGGGCCTTACCCTTTTATATACCATTTTTGACAGAAACGGTACCCCTTTCGTATACCTAAAACAGGAAATCTTCCTGTCATTTTCATGTAGCGTTCAATAAATTAAAACAGTACAGTCGTAAGGTACGCGTGTTCGAAATATTTTAGTGAAAGACCCTTTTAAATACCTAAATGACAGATTCCCCTACCCTTTCATATACTTCAACCAGTGAAACCCCTACCCTTTCATATACGTGATGCGTGAAAAAGGTACCCCGTTCGGGCGGAGCCTCCCCGTATAGGCCATTATAGAGAGTACCCCCCACCCACCCCGGGGGATAAATATCTGCCACGGTTTCGGGACACATTTTCGCTAACATTTCTGTTGTTTACGACTTCTGTGGCCGTGACAGGAAATGACAGTCCAGCGAAGAAAGTTTATGTAGAAGCCCTTCCACTCGCACGGGAAGCCATATTTATTTTTCAAATAGCTTAGTAGCGTCTGCCTTTGTTTCCCAGGCTTGAAACGAGACAAGACTCATTTCCTCTGCACAAGACTTAGCTCACGTGTCTACACAGAAAGCCAACGAACAAAAAAGCCTGGTTTTCACTAGCGACGCAACCACAAGCGCAAGCATAAGTAACCTATGCACCGTTGCAAGGCCGGCCTGTTAAAAATTATGCTAAGCAGAGCCTATCAACTGTCGTCAACATATGAAACATTTACCAAATAGTGTACAGTCGACTCCCGATAACTCGAACCTTCAGGGAAATAGGAAAAGGCTCGAGTGATCGGGAGTTCGAGTTACTGGGAGTTGAGAACTAATGACCGGTAATATATAAGAAAAACCGATGATCCTGTGCACTCTATTCACACAATGTACTGTGGCGGTCAGACTGGCAAGGCAGTTAACCGCGGAGATGGGGAAGGTATGCAAGTGCCATGCACACTGCACTTCAAGGGACACCAAAAATTTATTGACATTTTGAAGAAAGAGTTAAGCGGCAAAGCTTGATGAAATGGGGATGAAATGTAAACGACCCTGAACTGGACTAACTGGAGGAATACTCGCGATCGGTTGCTTCAAATAAATTCAAAGTTTTGATCGACAGTATTGTATTTTTTTACTTGTCACGTCTTGAAAAACGTGGTTCGAGTTATCGAGGGTAAAATTATATACAAAATGACCTGAAAGGAAATCAAAATTGGTTCGAGTTAGCGGGAGGTTCGAGTTAACGAGGGTTCGAGTTACCGAGGGTAAAATTACAGTAAATGTATGAATGAAATCCACGGGAAATCGATGTTGGTTCGATTTAGCGCGAAGTTCGAGTTAGCGAGGGTTCGAGTTATCGGGAGTCGACTGTATACGTCTCTTCCAAAAAAATTGTTCAAAATAGCCTGGATATTCTTTACTCTCTACGCGTCGCTTTTAGCGGGCCAAAAAAGACACCTTGAGGCAATAAAGTAGAAGGGTAAAGCTTAAACTTGACTTGTGGTATCGTTCAAACATAGATGTACTAGGCACTTTTATAGGCCTCTGAAGATGAGCCTAATATCATTCCGAACCACAATGTTTTTATTTTCGCTCATACCACACAACATTACAAGTATTTATCTTTTAGGAAGCATTAAACGATTATTTATTAAGTCCCAAAACGGCATGCAAACTGGGAATGTTTCTCGTTGTTGCGCACGAACGTATTGAAGTTGCACGATTTTTCAGTGTTTTTATGGGGTCGAGCCACCGCCTAGTAGTATTTTGAATTTTTTGATTAATCACAAAAACAAAAATTCGAAAACTTTGAAATGCAATATTTCAAAACAGTTCGACAATGGAGTCTTTAGGTAAAATAAAATGAATTATGAAATTTCGCTTCTGTCACCGGATTCTTCATATTTACATGCAGGAGCAGCTCTTAATTTGGCCTTCTTGTAAAAGTGAATCACACCATATAAAGATCTATACATAGTCCTCCCTTTAATGCATTATAGTTGAAAGGCCTTTGTGATAACGGATGCTTCAAATCGATTGGTGAATATAACAAATTTAAGTTAAAACGGGAAAGGAAGAAAAGTTATTTGTGATACGAAAATTAAATACAAACAAACCGTCGTCGCTTATGTTTAGGTATTCAAATAAGGACAGGTGCACTACGCGAGAACATCTCAGCTAAAATATGAAACCGTATCAGAATCAAGTAGTTTAGAGGCATGCTGAATTGTTTCTATCCTGATTACCAGAAAATAAAGACAATTGTCGAAACTTCTGATATACTCTTCTACAAAATGTATACATCTTGGAACGGTAGACTTAAATTTGCCAAGCCCCATCTACTCAGTATTCCCGCAAAACATTTGCGCACTATTGATATTATATATTTTCCTTTCTCATGTCATTTTTGTTAACCAGGCTAACGCCATAGCCATCATCAGTGAACTATTTACAGTTAAATTTCAATCAGTTAGGATTTTTGCTTATCCCAGGGCAGCTGGATCAAGCTATCTTCCCAAACCGCTATAGTTTTGAAAAACTAAGTTTACATCCTGTACAAACAGATGAATTCATCCAAGTCAAAACTGGCCGGTCCAAGCCATGGTGCTAACTTAACGATCATGAACGTATTGTAGAAAATTAACCAATATATTCTTACGAATCCCCAATACAACAAACAGTTTAAATGAAAAGAAAGCTTTAAGTCCTGAACTTAGCCCCCAACTGTACTAACCTTCCGAGCTGCAGAATTGCCCTTCGATGCACGAAAACAACTTGAATGAGATGCAAACTATAAAAACCAAAAGCATGGTGGCCATTGGTTCACCTTAGCGAAAATTCGACAAAGGTACTGCTTAGATCTGCGACATGTTCCGATAAAAACTTCGGCGATGCGTGAATCATAAGCTGAATGCGGGGGAGCCGAAGGTGTTATGTCTCACAGGAATGTTTCACCCGTCAGATGGTAGCCAATAAGATTTCAATAAGTTGATGGAAGCGAGATCGTTTTATTAACAAATAAATCAAACAGCTACAATTACATCGTTTTAAAAATTGAGGGAGCGGCTTACTATTCCTTTCATTCCGAAAATAAAACAGCAGGCAAAAGAACACGAATAGCTTCCATTCCGGAATAAAGTTAAGAGACGGACAATTCCGAGTTCTCACGTTTTTCTTTCTCGAGTGTGCGCGTGTATGTTGCATTCATGTACTACGCCAGGAGCCGTACGCTTAACATTTAATTATCATCTTACTTGCGGACTCTCCAAAATCAAATTTTTCGCTGCAACATTTACTTTTGTGTGCCATTATTTAGTGCTTTATTATTGATTTTTATCATTCTAAACTCAAGTTAGCTGGGGCTTGGGAGCAGCACATATAGCAGTAGTCTTATTAAATCCCATTACTGACAGCTTTATTTGTCTCCTGCAAGGATTACACTATACATGTCTTTTGAAATTTCTTGCTTCGTTTCTTGTTACAGACTACATAAGGTCCTTCACTAATTGAAACTATCATTATTTGCTCTATCTGATATACTACGCTGAAAGCCTTGCGAAAATAAGAGAAAAGAGAAGAAAAAGACCAATTTCTCGCGATTGTTACTGCACTAAGATGTACCCCATGGTCTTGATGTTTTTGTCTCCGTTGTCTGCGCCATGGAAAGCCTCGTTTCCACATGTGTTGTACTCATCATAGACTTTACCAGTACCAAACCCGATTTTGGAATCACAAAAGTCGCAATCGTTCCCATTGTTACCAACGATACCGATTCTTGATCTTGCTCTCACTTCGGTACACTCAACGTTGAACCCTTCTTTGTTACAGTAGGGCTGCAAAGAGCCTTGAGAGCCAATCAGTGACTTCCACGTGTTGCGACCCAGTGATGTGGCGCGATAATTACCATCGGCGATCAGTGAGTGAAGGGAACTGGCTTTCTTGACGATAACGACGAATCTGGTGTGATGACCGCTCCTCATGCCGAGGCAGATCTTGGTGAAGGGTGTGTTCCAGTAAGTTGGTAACTTGGTCTCGTGATTGTCAAACAAAGTCTTTCCTCCTGGAAGGTTGAAATCGGCCCTGTTGCTCCAGAGTTTGGAACTGAACTCAAAAGTTCGCTGCGAGTTTAAAAGAAAAGAATTAACAAGGATCGTAAGAGAATAGACTGCTATCCAGTGAAAATTACCAGCATAAAATTGGTCACTGGATCATTCGCCAATTTAGTTGATGTTCTTAGAAAACTTCCGGTTGATTTTTGCAAATCTTAATTCGCAAATATCTTTAGATTTTCAAACGATTCTAAAGGTAAGGTGTGCGAGATTCAAAAGACATATTTGCAACGGACCGCCTGTGTGTCCTCGTGAATTTGTCAAGCTTTTTCTATGTGGGCATCCGTCATATATTACCTTTTTGCCATCAGTTTTCATAACCAGCGACCATCCACCACCTCCGCATGCTCCAAGGCCATGGCTTGTCATGTGACAGTACACAGGAACCTTCCCAGAAGGCATTCGCAGTAAATAAGCTCCATTTCCTTGGGATCTATTAAATTAAAAATGAAATCACATTATGGAAGCTAACCGGCTTACATCATGGTCTATTTGCACTTGCTTGGTAAAAAGTGGAATTTTACTGAGGCAAAGATTCCTAACTAGCTGTCAGCAGGGCATTGTATTCAAGGAATTTCCCTTCGCTTCTTGCTTTACGATAAACTGGTGAGAAAAAATGCCCAAGACAGTCCACGAAATGGTACATCCCCAGTGATATTGAGCGGAGAAGAAATATTCACCAACATGACTACCCGGCGTTACAATCTATGCGGCGCCACACTATCGCTCGCTAAAATTCTTTCTTTCTTCAAAGTTCATCGTCAATGGCTATCAAAAACACGGTATAATTATTGACGGAAAAAAAAACACGTTTTACTGTTCTGTCACTAGTTTTGAGATGTTGCTCCTCTCGCGTTGATTTTCAACTTACCTGTGATTTTTGTAAATTTCCTTACAAGAAGCAAAGCTATTTCCTGTCAAAGAAAAAAGTATGGAAAACTGGGTGAGACAGAAGAAACAAAGAAAAGAAACCAAAAAATATTGCTAGAGACTTCAATTGCTTTGCTACGATAACGGCGGGCTGTCCGTCCCCTGTATACGCGCACCAAAAGAAGCCAACCAGGAGTCAGAATCAGTTATTATACCGGCTCACGCCCGAAGCTTTCCACGCGAAACTAATATAATTGAGGAGACTAAATCAAATCAAATCAAATCAAATCAAATCAAGTGTTGGTGTTTGGCGAAAGGGGAAAACCGGGGTACTAGGAGAAAAACCTCTCGAAGCAGAGTAGCACACTCAGCACACTCAGCCACACTCAGCCCATTTATGACGCCGAGTAACCCGGAAAACATTGGTGGAAGACGAGCGCTCTCCCACTGCGCCAACTCTTCCGCTCCCCTCGAGGCAAGGCGCGGGCATATTGAATTTACCAGGCTTATTCTCTTTTGAGATGCCATTGACGGCAGCTATGAGTCGATCCAACTTCTTCCCTAGTGTTGCTTCCAGAGACTTGACAGCTTTCTCGGTAGAGCTTGAGGAAGCCTGTTCGACATTTTCAATCGCGAACAACACAGAGCACCATAGAATAAATCGAATAAACCAAACCATAATGGGGGACTGCGTTTTCGTTTGATGTGGGATAAAATCTCGATATTTATCGAATCGTCGTTGAATTAGTTTGTGACCACCACTGTTCAACGATCTGTTGTATCACATATCATATATTTGTTAACATGGTTAATGATGTCTCGTTTTCTAAAACCCGGAACGAGAAAATTTGGCATGACAGACGTCGGGTACAGCCAATGGAAGTTAACCACATTTCTCAATAATATTTACTCACGTTTTCCCCAAATAAAATTAATGCTTTGGTATTCGTTGTTGAGAAAGTTACGCGCGATTCTGGCATTTTTTTTAGTTCAGATCGCTGCCATCACCAACAGCATCTCGGCGATCACTTAAGAAAGAAATACAAATTGCGTTTATGCACGAGTTTACCACATTCACTTAGACTAAGTGTCTGAAATCTTACAGTAGCTGAAATTGAGTCAGTTCTGACATCAAGAGTAGACGTAGCATAAATACTCTGAGAGTTGAGTTATTTCAGTGTCGCGTTTTGAAAATGATTTCACCTCGTAGAAACTGTTTGTGGAAAATTTCTTACTGTGTAGTGGAGGATATTTAGTAGAACGTTTCCGGGATTCATACATTGTTGAATATTGTGAGACAGGAACGGCACTTGCGTACAGACGAGCGAGTTATTTTGCAACGGTAATGGTAATCATATACCGCACATATCACATAGGGATAGGGCGGTTTACAATTCTTAAAATCAAATTAAGGAAAAAGGAGAAACTCAAAAAGATTCCTTCATTTTTTGCCTATAAGAATGGAAACTCGGCAGAAATACTTAAATTTCGAGAAGAACCAGGAATTCGATTCTCTTGTCCGAAAGGTCAAAGTGGCCATTAGGATCCTTGAAACTCAGGTAGAAAAAACTTGAACGCGCTCACATAATGAAGCGTTGAAAAACAACTTTGACAATATCTTTCATCAGAAAAACTCTTTTCCGTTTACTAGCCGTTGATTAAAGACCCTGAGTAGCGACAAACGTGAACAATGCCCGAAAATAAGGATGTGTGTTTAGTCTTCTTCATCGACGTAATTCGACATGTGCCATAACCAAACTTCCGCCTTCTAACGCCTTATACAGTTTTTGATTGCGGCAGCACCAGAGACTGTATATGTTTTAAAAAAGTGTTTGATTCTAAAAAGATATCTATCTCTTTCTCGATCTCAGCTAAAAGCAGTTTGCCGGGCGCGTTTGGGTGGCATGATTTCTTTCTCGTAGACATTGTAAATGAGCTGGACAGTCTAAATTGAATATCAAAAGCCTTTGCACTCTTTTCCCACCGATGATCAAGCTTTCAAAAGTGTCAGGGAAACCGAATATCCCAGAGTTAATATTGCTTAGAACTATCGTCAAGATAAATTAAAGACAAAAATATACCTCGACTAACGCCTCCCAGAAATGTTACTGAGATTAAGTATCATTAAAACAAAAGACAAGGATATTCATCCGGTAACTGTTCACAAAAATGTTTATTCACATTTGACAGTTAAAGTTAATCAACCGGAAACGATCGCTTTGTTGTTCATAACATGTTACAAACAGCGCGTAAACATCAGAAAGGAATGATACTAGTAGTAAAAAAGGTAAGTTGCTCAACAATTTCATATAGTTCGAACATAACTGAATTGTTCAACAATTGGATAACCGATGGGTCGATACCAAGTACTCGATATCATCCAAAGCAATATCGCAGACTTTTGATAAAAGAAAGGCAGAGATGACGTTAATCTGACGTTAACACTTCTGTGCTCTTGAATAAAGAAGTCATTTCCTTTCCGAGTGCGCGGGATTCGCTCGAGTGTTTAAGCTATTATGAAATTCGTTCATTTCTCGCGCTCACTCGTTCTTCGCCATTTGCTGATCCGCCGGTTTGTTTACAGATGACGCGTTTCCGCTAAGTTCAATGAAAGGAGTCAGCGCCACTAATATACGGGATGCAGTAGTAGTCAAACCTTGAACTAAATAGTTGCCGTTGTCTGTAAAGTAAATCCTCTTCATAAGAAGTAAACATTTATGCATCTTTTAATTCAAGCGAAGATAACATACGTTGAAGGAGTGTAACAAGCTTCCAGAACGCTAGAAATGTTTCTCATTTTTTTTCTTAAAAATACGTTACACTTACAAGTGTTGCTTACTGGCGCAAACAGACATGTTTTTGGATTTGCAACGCGAATTTTTCCTGCGTCCAAACTTCGCTAACACCTTTTTGAGGACTGTCAACTCTTTACACGTTGTTGGTAATCATAGGTAATTTTAGTGGTGACGTATCCCAAAACAAGTCACTGCTATGACAGGAGCACTATGTATTAAGAGCCCCCCCCCCCCCCCACCTCCCCTCGGGGGAGGACTCTCATATATCATGAAAGGAGCAGGGATGTCCGACGGAAAGTTTGAATTAAACCCCTAAAGGAGAAAGCTTTTTTTGAACCCTAAAAAACGAATCAAAAATATACATTAAATATCTATTTTTACATTCCTTCGCGTTCAACCCTATAATGGCGTTTTTCCCGGAATCACCAAAGTGAGACCAAAATCCGAAGCGAGACGACGAGTATCCTCGCCCCTTTCAAATGCGACTCCCCCCCCCCCCCCCTCCCATAACCCGGGAGTTAGCTGGCCTCCTCTGATTTCAGTGATCAATCACTGTTTCTTTTTCTTCTTTTCTGTAGACTTGCTTGATTTTCCTTCGCTTTTACGCTTTTCTGTTTTCTTTCCCGACTCTGAAAACAAAGCAAAATGAATTAATCAGTCAATGGTCAATTTAAGAAATTTCGTAATAATGCTAATTTAGACAGAAGTTTATGAAACTGAAGATTTCTTAAAGGTTTTACAGAACATTAATAGGTACTTAGTAAATAAACCCCTTTCAGCGGCCGGTATATCGGAGGATAATGTCCGCGGCTGATAGATTGTCCGAAAAATGGACAGTTGGCCGAGAAGTGAACGTGGCGAAGCTACGAAGGCAATTGTGAAATTTTGAGGACAAAATCTATCAGCCAAGGACATTATCCCTTCGATATATCAGCAACCAACGAAGGGGTTTAACCCTCCGAGTTACTTTTTCATATCGCGTATACACAGTTGAAAGTTGAAAATAGGTTGAAAAAAGTGAAAGTATGTAATTTCCAACGGTTGAGTGACATGGGAACGAATTAGTTAGAAATTAATATTCTGGCGGCACGTTGAGAGGTTGGCTTGGTATCGTGGGATAGCCTGGGGGTATTTAAGGTCTTCGCGGGAAAGTTGAGTCATTCTAGGTCAGTCAATCTCTTGCTTGACCTCTTTTCTGTAGTGAATTTTTTGAGATTTCAGTTTTCTGTTGAACTTTTGTTGCAGTTTTGTATTGTTAGCCTTTAATTGTATTTTCGCTTTAGAGACCTTGGTACAATATTGTAACTTAATGGTTAGTTGTGCCCTTTCCTCGGGGTACTTAGTAAAGAAATCCCTTTCAGCGGCCGGTATGTCGGAGGATAATGTCCGCGGCTGATAGATTGTCCGAAAAATGGACAGTTGGCCGAGAAGTGAACGTGGCGAAGCTACGAAGGCAATTGTGAAGTTTTGTGAGGACAAAATCTATCAGCCAAGGACATTATCCTTTCGATATACCAGCAAGCCACAAATGGGTTTATTTATTTTTTAACCCTCCGAGTTAATTTTCATATCGTGTATACACAGTTGAAAGTTGAAAATAGGTTGAAAAAATTGAAAGTTGGAAGCGATAAACGGAACCACAGGGAAATACTGCTTAGTAGCTTTCATTTGATTGGCAACACTGTAGGATTTCATTCACAAAATGAAAAGTTACATATGTACATTGAACAATAATCTAGAACCACCCGGTACATGACATAATAGAGAGCTTAAGCAACGACCGTGACGGCAAAGGCAACGAAAACGTCTTTTCAAACTGTAACTTCTCGTTATTGTCGTTATTGTAACTCTTTCTCGGTTTTTCCAACTTGTTTAACTTGTAATATGCTGGCGACCTATCCTGGAGCTAAACTAGTAAAACCGGCATTGAAGTAGGGAAAAAGAAAGAAGAGTTCACCGTCATACAATCACGTTCTCCACAAAACCTAAAATTTGGACATTTCACGTTGCTGTTTTGCTGACGACGGCAAAGAAATGTACCAAAATGTAAAACGCACGTGCTATTGACAACAATAGGCTCAAAATATAACACCACCTTATCCAGTAGTAATAAACAGAATTGGAGAAAAATTTGGCAATGCCAAAACGGATTTTTAACTGAATAATCTGTCCACCGGAACAAGTGACAGTGATTGCGAAAATACATGTAGTAAATTCAATACATGTCACTATTATAACTCACTGTTCATTTGACTAAGCAGAAACTCGGAAGACAAACCCAACAAAATTATGGATCACCTTCTCTACTTGAAGTTTCCCCAGCATCTTGGTTTGAAGCCTTTTTATCTGTAAGTAAAGCAAACAATGTTATTATCTGATAACATAATTACATGTAGAGCGGTTTTCGAATCAAAGGAAATTGTGTTTGCTTGGCTTTGCACTGGTTCGCTCTGTGATTGGCCAGTAAAACTCGCGCCTCGTTATCAACCAATGAGGAACAAAACCAAAACCATTCGTGACTTGCACATGCGCATTTTCCCAAGCTTTGCGCCCGCTGCATGTAATTGCTTTTAATTCTGATTGGCTCGTTACACTGCTGGCATCTGTTGTGATTAGTCAGAGTAATTGCTTTGGTTTTGATTTTACGACGCTCAATGCAATTTAAAATCCCTAATCATTGAGCGTGTGCCATATACAATCTGTTTACTATTTGGAAGGTCTTGCATGACAATGAAATGACAGCAGATTATAAATGGCATGCTTAACTTTCATCTTATTCTGCATGGCTGCATGCATTGGTTCTTGCTCTTGTTATAATTAATTTATTTGTGGTTGAAATCTGATTTTGGCCTAAAACAATGTTCTTCAAACAAAGAGTAATTTTTGCTTTGCTGTCTTACAGCAGGTTAAGGAACAGTGGAAATACAATTCAAACTGATTTGAGGAACTTGAAACCAAAAAGAAATCTAAACCACATAATGTTCATTATAACATCACTTCAGATGGAACCACTAAACTTAATTATTTCACAAATGTGTTCACAGTTGCTGGCTGTGAAATAAGTTACCTGAAGGTTTCCACAGAGCACTTTTCACAAATCTCTTTGCAGCTCCTTTAACTATTTTTTTTTTTATTTAAACATATTTTCTATTGTTTGCCCCAAAAGCACCTAGGCTTATCAAGGGGGCTTACAATGACACAATAATCAGGCTAAAAAATACAGACAGACATAAACAGCACACAAAAACTAAGTTACAACAAATAAATTTACATAATTACAAACGTATTAATTAAACAGTTAAACAGTGGCCATCGAAAAGCGATTAGTATTGATTATAAAAGTCTGGACTTCGCGAAATAGAGCACAGTTGATATCATAATTTGCAGATTTAACGCCGTACAAAAGAAAATTAAGTTTTTTAGCATCGCTGCTGGATGATCACGTTTCACCCAGAATATTAGCAGCGGAGGTAAGGAGAAGATTACGTTGGGCGGCATACCTGGGGCAAAACAAAAAGAAGTGTTTCACTGATTCGATGTCAAGACCGCACTCGCAAAAAGGTGATGCACAACGGTTAATTTTAAACAAATATTCTCTTAGACAAGAAAAACCAAGTCTTAGACGGGTGTGATAAATAGATGCACGCCTAGAAAAAGAGAAATCAAATAACTTGTTATAACAATGGGGAAAGAGAGTTGACCTTAACTTAGCTTTGAAAGTGGGAAGAGATACAGAGTTTCGAACATCTAGGTCCAGGGAATTCCAGCTAGTAACGGCGGATGGAAAGAAAGACTTTTGAAAGCGAGAAGTTCTACATGAAAATTGTGTAAAGTTTTCCCTTGACCTAAGACGATAATGTGTTCGCTCACTAGATAGTTTAGGAAGTAGCTCACTTAAATAATAAGGTGCAAGATTTTTTACTATTTTGTAAAATTGACTTAGAAGGTGCAATTTTCTTCTACTACTAAGAGACTCCCAAGCAAGTTCCTTGTATAGCCTTGCAGAACTGGTGCCTTTAATTGCTCCCGTCACCAGCCTTGCAGCTTCATATTGAACACTATCAAGTAGAGCTGAGTCGCAATCATAACAGTTGTTCCAGATAACATCCCCATATTCCATAAGGGGTCTGATTAGACTCTTATACAAGGATGTTAAAATGGAACGGTCAAGCTTGTATGGGACAAATTTTAACATATTTAATCGCTTAGAAGCTTTCTCATACACCTGAACTATATGTTTTCTCCACGACATACTACTCTGCAAAGTTAAACCCAAGTGAGTATGAGACTCAGCATCTTTAACGTTATTAGAGTTGAGAAATAGAGGAGGGTGAACTTGTTTATTACGCTTCGAGGAAAAAACAACAGTACGAGTTTTCACAGGATTCATGGTTACTAGCCATTTGTCAGCCCACACAGCAATCTTATTTAAATCAGAATTGAGACGATCAGCTGATGCGGCAGGGTCGTCAACAATTTCAAGTAGAGTAGTATCATCAGCATAGATCAACGGAAGGGAGGCGAGATCATCAGTAATATCATTGATGTAAATAAGAAATAAAAGCGGACCAAGCACAGACCCTTGGGGAACACCAGAATTAATTGATCGCCAGTCGGAGCATTGCCCTTCTATAACTACACGCTGTTTTCGGTTACACAAGTAACTCTCGAACCACTGAAGTAAAGGCGATTGTACACCTACAGCCTCCAACTTACGCAACAAACCAGTATGCCACACCTTATCAAATGCTTTGCTTATATCTAGGAAGACAACTCGTACCTCTTTGCCTACCTCTAAGGCTTCATAAATCTTGTGAACAAGAAAAATCAGTTGGTTGATTGTTGAGTCACCAGGCCTGAAACCCGACTGGAATTTATAAAGAAAGCCAATTTCCATCAAAAAGTTATACAAATGAAAGAACACAACTAATTCACAGATCTTGGAAAAACTTGGCAACAGAGAAACAGGACAGTAATTCTCTTTGAGTTGACGGTTGTCATTTTTAAATAGAGGAATAACATTTGCAAACGTCCATTCGCTCGGGTATTGACCAAGTGAGAGAGACAAATTAATAAAATGGGTAAAATAGACATGAAAACCCTCACTGCATAACTTAATAATCTTATTACCAATTCCGTCATGACCACATGCCTTCGAGACATCAACACCCTTCATCAGTTCAAGCACCTGCTCTTCTGTAGCAATAATACTGGATAATAATCGCTGTGTTTGATAGGGCTGGATAACAGGAAGAATGACATTGGCAACTGGAAGTTCAGTCTGTAACACAAAATACTCGTTAAAAATGCACGCTTTTTCCTTGGAATCTAAAATGGGCACTTCGTTTTCCACAATGGGTGGAATAGATGAAGAATTTTCTCGACCACATACCCTATTAACGATTGACCACCACTTCTTACAGTTGATATCTGGATTACTCAGTTCCTTATTAGCACTTTCATAGAATAATTTTTTTAGCAAAACGTATGAGAGAGGTTACAATATTACGTTGAGCCCGGTAGCTTTCCCACGTAACTGGAGATGGATGTAAATTATGAATTCGGAGCAGGCGGTCCCGCCTCCTAATTGCAAGGCGCACTTTACTGTCCATCCAAGGTTTGTCGTTAGGACGTATTGTAACCGTTTTCAGTTGGATGTACTTCTCAATAACTGAACGGAAATAACTATACTAAGATGAATAGGTTTCATCGATATCATTAGTGTTTTCACACAGAGAAAACCAGTCCAACTGCGATAGTTCCCGATTCAAATCAGTAATATTAACGTTATTAAAATTCCACACGCGCCTTTTGTACGAACGGCTTCTGTGAGTGAAAAGGTTCATACTTGCAAAGATGACAGATTGATCACAATTGGATGGATTATACTATTCTGAGAGAGGCTGCAAACAAAACAAAAAAAGTATTACCACAATCAAACACATCATCTGATATGAATGAGGGTAACCTCCTCTTTCTGTTAACAGGCTATTTTCCAGATAGCATGAAGTGGTTCACTCTTTCTCTAAGAGTGGGAAGGAGAATGCTGTACTATATGTGTCTTCATTGTACAATTGCTTTGTCCCATGCTAATGAATGAATGAATGAAGATCACAACTTTCTTGTTATAATTTACCACCCCTGATTTTTAATCTCCATGCAGCATGCTTTCAACATTATGCATCAACTGAAGGTCTGAGGGCATAACCGACCCAAATGACTTTTAGGGCCTTTTTTGTATACGCTTTTTCTTGAAAAACAATGGAAAATGGTCAAAAAAATTATGGGGTAATTTTGTTCTATTGAATCAAAGGCCACATGCAAACATTGAGCTGATTTGGACTAAAAAAAGAAAACAGCCCTAAAAGTCATTAGGTCGGTTATGCCCTCAGCCCCTCAATTGGGCTCCACTGCTCATGCAGCTGAGTGGGTACGAGAGATTTGCAGTGCCGACAACAAGGCCATGGGTTCAAACCACAGACCGTACCACAACCCAAGGCCTTGATAAAAATAAGTGGTAAGATAACGCTGGATGTGTGCTCAACATCTGTTTCAGTACAGATGATTGCATCATTGGGCACTGACATCAAGCAAGAGTTTAGATACTACACTGCAATGTATCTTTGTACGTTAATGTGTGCATTTGTTTATTTACTACAACTTAAATATCTAGTTACTATTCATCACAGCCCAGTCGCACAGCCCAGTCGCTCAGCACGATTAGCTTTTGCTATTTCTGAGTGGCCGTGCTCTCTCTCTCTCTCTCTCTCTCTCTCTCTCTCTCTCTCTCTCTCTCTCTCTCTCTCTCTCTCTCTCTCTCTCTCTCTTTTTTTCACAATTATTTCCTTTAAATTATTCTACTCCTTTCATATCAAGAGCACAATAAACAATAAACCAGAATAGCTCAGAGCTGCTACAGTCTGCCCATGTAACAAGACCATAAGTAATTGAAGGCAAAATAACATAATAATATTGTAGGTTAACGCTGACTCAACTCATCGAATGTTTCATTCATCCATGGGGTGCTACATGTACTCCTTTTTTCCCACCCTTTCTGTATTTTATTTGTCCGTCCATCAATGTATTTACAGACTCCTGTCAATGCAGTTCATTATTCTACTATTTCTTAAGTAGCTCAAACATTCACTCGTACGTTTATGAATTGTGTCATGCAAAGATCCTATTTCACCTTGCTATTTATCCACCGGCATATATAACGTTTTTATTCACGTGACTACCGGCCATGTTAACGTTGGTTTACTGAAACAAAAGAAAGTATTTGCATAAAAATAGAGTTCAATTCCCAGAGGTTTCGTTTGGGACACCAACATGGCTGCCGTTTCTTTGTTTTGGGACACCAACAAGACCTCCGTGACGTCATCTGAACACACTCTATTAGGAAAATGTTGGTAGTTTGGAAAAGTGGTCGCTTACTGGCCAGGTTGTTCGCAAAAGGAAATTCAACTGTATAAGCTGGATCCTACTGTCACGATGTATATTGTAGGTTAATTATATTTTAGTTATAATATTTAGGCGTGGGAAACCAACAGGAAGTACTAGTTGTGACTTAAGGTGCGTTCCTTTCGGAGACTAAATCCAAACCCAGATTTTTGATCTAAAAATGGACTTCTCATTCTTTTCGGCAAATCAAATCTGGATTTTGGCCCGAATCTAATGAATGCGTCCTGGGAAAAGATTCACTGGATTTGAAATCCACAAATCTAAATCCAGATTTTCCGATTTGTTATCTGTTCCGTTCCTTTGGCAATGGATTTCTTTCTATGTTAATTGTATGTAAATAGTGTGAAATAAATGAACCATGAACCATGGATTCGAAACTAATTTCATTGAGCAGCGGTTTTTTTGGTGAGAGTACGTTCCGTGACGGTCTCCTTTGGCGCCGTTATTGCTTTTCTTCGCGATATGGAAAGATTTTTGGCAATCGCTCCATAAATTCTGCGATAAACACGAAATGCACTTGATTTTGTAACTTTAAATGGAT
This sequence comes from Pachyseris speciosa, assembly GCA_016490735.1. Taxonomy (NCBI): domain Eukaryota; kingdom Metazoa; phylum Cnidaria; class Anthozoa; order Scleractinia; family Pachyseridae; genus Pachyseris; species Pachyseris speciosa. The sequence goes on from JAEMWC010001305.1 coordinate 105,337, forward strand.
CGTCTACTGATCGCAGGCGTTCAAAGGTTCCCAAGTACCAATATCGTAATCAATACTTGCTTCTGAAGGTCAGTGGTAGTTCTTCCTCCATTGTTTGTTTATGAGGCAGATCTGGGCAAGCAGCAAGCAAACCTTCCAAAAAGGTGACTGTGCAGTTGACAGTACTTCTTGACACAACCTCGTTCCCAGGGTCTCTCCTCTACCTGCGCCCTCTCTCTAAATCCAGGGGGCGGGAAGAGGAGAGACCCTGGGAACGAGGTTGTCCTTGACATTCGAAAATGACTTCGAAAGTCCGAAACGCTTTACGGCCGTGGTTTGAAATAGCTATCAGTATCGACATGGCTTTATATGTCATTGCTGTTTATCAGCAGGAAAAAAGAAACAGTTCAAATCATCATCATTAGAAGAGCTTGCTTCTACTAGCCGCACGTAGTAATCTCGCGCCTTTTGTCATGGCAACTGATCCCCGTTCCTTTGGTGCACCATGATCCAAGCGATCTCGGATCAGAAATCCTGATCCAGATCCAGATCCTCCCAAAGGAACGCACCCTTAGTTCGTTTATAATAATATTATTGTGCATTCGCTCTCAATTTACGCGGAAAACACTGTTTACTTGTTGGCCCCTGTTCTTTCAATCGCTCCCAAAACTAACGGTCGGTAAGGCTATTAATAAGCGATAATCCAGCTATCAGCGGCTCCGATATCTGCCCTTTGCTCTTATCCGATTAATTTTCTCTTCTATTTTTGCGAGTAGTATAAATAAATTAAATATGTGACTGATCATCGCAGTTATGAACACTACTTAAGCAGTAGTGAAAATAAAGCCTTAAAAAAATTCAGGCTTGTACGGGATTCGAACCCACGACCTCTGAGATATCGGTGCAGCGCTCTACCGACTGAACTAACAAGCCATCTTCTGGGAGCTGGTCGTTTTGTTGGTTCGTAATATACCCGTCAGTGGTGAATATATGAGAATGAATATATGAAAATCATATATTTGAACTGCGGATTAATGATTAAACATGTGACTGATCATCGCAGTTATGAACACTACTTAAGCAGTAGTGAAAATAAAGCCTGAAAAAAAAATTCAGGCTTGTACGGGATTCGAACTGCGATGATCAGTCACATATTTAATCATTAATCCGCAGTTCAAATACATGATTTTCATACATTCATTCTCAGTATAAATAAAGGTAAAAGAAATTTAAAACTGAGTCTAACAGGACAATTAACTCAAATACTTAGTTTCCTGGTCACGTCCCCATTGATTTATTAAAATAATATACCACACAACTTTAAGAAAACGTTAAGAACGTTTTCAGGACTCAGATCGCAGTAAAATAAGAACGCTCAGCCTCAGCCCTAAAATTAAAGGTTCTTATATAAAAAAGAGTGTAAATGATTTTACTTAAGGAGGAATTGAAATCAATCGCCGTAACATTTAGACTTTTGCATCGTGTAGCGCTACTTTTTGTTATTGGCTTTGATTATTTTAACGTCAATTTTGAATGTATTAGACTCTTTTAGAGAAATCGAGAAAACGGTCCAAAAACTTAGCACGACACTTGTCCCGCGCGTTGAAGTTTCTATGGTAATAGATTTCCACGCCCAGAGGTCAATTTTGTTTTTCGAATTTCGCATTTCTTTGGCCTTTACAAGATATTTTACGGTAAGAAGCTTAAGAAACATTTACCGTCATGTGCTCACGTTCTCGAGAAAACCTAACATTTGGCCATTTAACGTTGCTATTTTGCAGAGGAAGGCAAAGAAATGCACCAAAATGTAAAACACGCTAGCCTGCGTAGCAAGCGTTTCCGTGTGGTGTCCAAACAAAGAAAGACTTTAGAAGTTTTGGCCGCGTGAAAAATGGGGCGAGGGCAAAAAAATGAAAGAGGGGGGAGAAGGAGAGGAGGAAAGGAAACGCTTACAGACAAAGCCCTCGATTTTAAAAATCCCGTTCGCCCCTCCCTACTCTTTTTAATCTTCTTTGCTCTCCCCGCATAGAAAAATTTCTTCGCTCGATATATCTTCGCTAAGAAACCACACAGAAACGTTTGCTAAGCAGGCTAAAAACGCACGTGCAGAGCGATTGTTTTGCTCATTAATCCTATTGTTTTGTGGCATTCTTCTTGGCGTTGCGGCCCTCTTGGGTAAAGCTCCTTAGCAAATTTCACGTCCCATCACCAGTTTTATTTCTTCTGCAAGGATTACACAGCGTACATTTTCTGCGTTCATAAAAAAAAATTGTCAACAAAATCCGTCAAAATTTGTTGGAAGGTTTGCTGTCACAGCCTACATAAAGTTCTTCACTATTGACATCTATCATTATTTACTCTATATACTGCACTGAAAGCCTTGCGATTTTTAATGTTACTGCACTAAGATGTATCCTATGGTCTTTATGGCTTTGTCTCCGTTGTCTCCTCCATGCCGAGCCTCATTTCCACGTGTGTTGTACTCATCATGGACTTTACTTGTACCAAACTCAATTATGGAGTCACAAGTGACACAGTCATTTTCGTTGTTACCAAGGATACCGATTCTTGCTCTAATATAGGTACCCGCTGCATTGAAGCCTCCTTTGTTACAGTTGGGCTGCAAAGAGCCTTGAGAGCCAATCAGTAACTTCAAAGTATTGCGACCCAGTGAGGTGGCGCGATAATTACTATCGGCGATCAGTGAGTGAAGGGAACTGGCTTTCTTGATGACAACGACGAATCTGGTGTGATGACCGCTCCTTATGGCGAGGCAGATCTTGGTGAAGGGTGTGTTCCAGTAAGTTGGCAACTTTGTCTCGTGATTGTCAAACAAAGTGTTCCCTCCCGGAAGGTTGAAGTCGGCCATATTGCTCCAGAGTTGGGAATTGAACTCAAAAGGATCGTAAGAGAATAGACTGCTATCCAGTGAAAATTAACAACATAAAGTTGGTCGTTGGACCATTCGCCAATTTAGTTGATGTTTTTAGAAAACGTCCGGTTGCTTTTTGAAATCTTAATTCGCAATTTCTTTAGATTCTAAAGGTAAGGTGTGCAAGATTCAAAAGACATATTTGCAACTGACCGCCTGTGTGTGTCCGCGTGAATTTGTCAAGCTTTTTCTATGTGGAGTTCCGTCATATATTACCTTTTTGCCATCAGTTTTCATAACCAGCGTCCATCCACCACCTCCGCATGCTCCAAGGCCGTGGCTCGTCATGTGACAGTATACAGGAACCTTCCCAGAAGGCATTCGCAGTAAATAAGCTCTATTTCCTTGGGACCTATTAAATTAAAAATAGAACCACATTATACAACCTAACGCTTACATCATGGTCTATTTGCACTTGCTTGGTAAAAAGTGGAATTTTACTGAGGCAAAGAATTCTAACTAGCTGTCAGCAGGGCATGGTATTCAAGGAATTCCCCTTCGCTTCTTGCTTTTCGATAAACTGGTGAGAAAGAAATGCCCAAGACAGTCCACGAAATGGTACATTCCCTGTGATATGGAGCGGAGTAAAATCAGCCCATGAATTATATTATGTTTAAAAATTGAGTTTTGTTCAACCAGCGACGTGGTGGGCTAGTGGTTAGAAGAGAAAATTAGTAAGCCAAGAGTCCTTTTACAACAAAAATGCTGACTTCCCAGAATTCCTTTCAGACTTTCAGTGTTAATAAATGTAGACTCTCTACATTAACTGAGTAGAATTACAAATGTAGACAGTCTACATTTACTGTCGGGAGATTGGGTTGGCTCCTCTCGAGGTAAGGCGCGGGCATAATTAATTTACCAGGCTTATTCTCTTTAGAGATGCCATTGACGGCAGCTAACTATGAGTCAATCCAACTTCTTCCCTAGAAGTACAAACTGTTTGTGGAAAGTTTCATACGGTGTAGTAGAGGATATTTAGTAGAACGTTTCTCTTACAATGTTGAATTGTGAGACTGCGACGGCACCTACGTACAGGCAAGCCGAATTGTTGGTAATCATATATACCGCACATATCACATAGGGATCGGGAGGTTTACAATTCTTCAAATCAAATTAACGAAAAAGAAGAAACTTAAAACTGAATAATCATAGTTTTCGCGGAACAAGCCGACAAAAAGATTCCTTTCATTTTGGACATAAGAATGAATGAACAATGGCCGAAAATATAAGGCTCCCTCATAGGATCGTTGAAACTCAGCTAAAAAAAATTCAAAGCGCTCGCATGATGAAGCGTAGAAAAGCAACCTGGACACTTTCTTTCATCAGAAAAACTCTTTTCCGTTTACAAGACGTTGATTAAATGCCCTGAGTAGCGACACCAACCAAACGTGAACAATGCCCGAAAATATAAGTTTGTGTGCTTAGCCTTCTCTTCATTGACGTAATTCGACATGTGTCATAACTGCCTGAACTCCAATTCATCGTGAAAGCCGCCCCAGCTTGGAATGTTGCTGAGATCATCAGGTTGAACTTTCCAACATTAAAAAACAAGACAAATTTGTTTATTAGTCGAAATTTCAATTCGCACTTCATTATCGTTGACTTTCAGCCATGAAGCTCCTTTCCGTTTCAGGTAGGGGTCGAGGGAAAGGGGCAATTCAGCGATTGAATTTATCCTTTTCAAACAGTTCAAACTTCCGTCTTCTAAGGCCTTGTACAGCTTTTGATTGTGGCAGCACCAGAAACCGTATATACGTTTTAAAAACTGTTTGATTCTTAAAAGATATCTATGTTTTTCTCGATCTGAACTGTAAGCCGTTTGCCGGGCGCGTTTGGGTGGCGTGATTTCTTTCTCGTAGACATTGTAAACATGAGCTGGACAATCTAAATTGAATATCAATCAGTGGCCTTTGCACTCTTTTCCCACAGATGATCAAGCTTTTAAAAGTGTCAGGGAAACCAAATACCCCAGAGTTAATATTGCTGAGAATAACTGTCCTCAAGATAAATTAAAGATAAAAATATACCTCGACCAACGCCTACCAGAAATGGTATTGATATTTTGAGACACTGGTTAACGTAAATCAACTATAGACAGCATGCATGTAACGAGTGTAAAATTCAAAGGTAAAATCCAGTGATACTAGTAAAAATGCAAAAAGGACGATGAATTAGCGATCAACTGTTTCATTAATTCCATCATAAATCTCACGCTCATTTGTTCTTCGCCATTAGTATAGGAAATCGCATGACCTAGAGTACAATTCGTGATTAATAGGAAGAGTGACGTTCAAATTCACGAGTAATTCTAAAGCCTCTTCATAAACAAGGAAGTATCTGAACAAGTACATGTAAATAGTCACTGATGTAGCCACAGTCTCTAATGAGCACCCACGAATGACAAAAATGCAGACGGAATGTTGAGAAAAATTTCCTAATAACATAATTAGTCACTGTGTATTATCGTTCGTTTTAATGTTTCACGATGTAGTCACGTCACTTGAAAATAAGATTGCAGTGTTTCGACAGCTTACTACTAGTCTTCATCAATTGATTAAAACCACATTTTTTGTAACGAAAAATTCTTCTTCTTTAAATCTCAATCGAATAGCTCCTACAACTTGTGAAATTCATTACATATTGTCAACTGACCCCGGTATAAACAAGACGGGAAAAACACCGATACACGAGGCGACAAACGAGGTAGTAATTAAAACACTTCCGTCATCAATCCAGTGCTTTTCGAACTACTCGGCATTCATACTTGGAATCAAAGCTCTGGGATTGTACCTGATTTATCCTGAGACTGTGCAGTTTTCAATACCTCTATGAGCTGGTCAAACGTTCTCTCCAGAGTTGCTTTCAGAGATGTTATGGTTTTCTCGACGTTGGCCGAAAAAGTCACATTTGGCGAAGAAGCATTTGTTATCAGCGAAACCACCAGGAAAAGCAGGATAAGCAAATCAATACCTGGCGGACACCCCAGGGGTACACCCTGATATCGCCTATATGGGGAAGTGCCGCTGGATAGGGTAGGTTTTTTGGCCCCTCTGCCCAAAACTGGGTAATAATATAATTTCACTGAAGTGGGTCTGTCCTAAAAAGCGTCTGGACCCGTCCTAGACAGGGTATGGTTTCAAAACTGTCGTCGACTATTTAGCAATCCGAAATCGGTGGTAAATGAATTTCGTGGTCAATTTTTTGTCTAACGCATGTAGTGAACAGATTTCCGTCAACTGAGTTAAAATTAATGCTTTCAGTTTTACGTAATGTACTATATTTCTATCGTGATCGTTGTTTATAATTTGCATTTCAATGGGATGGAACATCACGTGTGGTAAGTCAAGACGGGCCTTTAAATGCGATCACAGTTGCCAATAAAACACATGTAAAACAAGAGAATGTGGATATACGATGTTGTCCTTTGTCCTAAATAATAGAGGGCGTTGCATGGCAAAGGGTAGGTATTTAAGGTAATTTTTGTCCTAAACAGGGTCAGGATTTTAGCCCACAGCGGCACCCCTATACCGAAACGTGGGTCGAGTACCCACCCCAGGGAGAGTGCATTTTGGTACACCGTCGATCACGACAGAGACTTGATCATTTCTGACTAGCGATATCACCTAGTTTACTGCACTGATATACTCTTATGAGTAGCAAACTCCAATGTCGTCAAATTTTAACTCGACTGAAAAAAGGATGTTACCAGCGACAAAAGTGCAACTCTTCACTGACCTACCCATAGTTTGATATAAACGTTTGTTTTCTTTGTAATGTGATCACTTAATCTTTTTGTCATTGTCATATTTTGGTCGTTATTGTTGTAACGTCCAATTGCCCTCACTGAGCAAAGTAAGGATTCCCTTTCGTTGCCATGGTTACTTGCACCATACCTCAATGTTTCGGTCGCTTATACTAACATCCTGTCAAGAGGTGCATTGCTAACAAAACTATGAAAATATCAGGAGCTGCTGAAAATATACATAAGTCATTCACCGGCTGGGAGGTCAGTATAAGGTTTAAAATTTGGAATTTGACGTTACAAATTAGTAAACGGACACCAAACAGTTTCCCAGCACGCTGCAGAGCCCTTGTTAGGTGTCAACTGTCTGGTGGCGTTTCAAAACATTTTGAAAACATTTCCATCCCTTCTTTAACCTCCATTGCTGCATGAACAATAATCTACGTTGCATTTGTCAAGCTAATTCTCTTACAATGATTTGTAGAATGTTTATGTTTTCCTGGATTTACTCCAGCAGGAGATATCTAATGTTTGCATACTAAGAAAAGACTTCGCAAATCTATACCAAAGAAATAGTTTTACCATTGTAGTTTTTGCATTGGTGCAAATGTCGTGTTTGCTTCACATTTGCAGGAATATTGTTCCAGGGGAAATATTTGTGTTTAGATCGTCTTTTCCTCCGGCGCAAAGTTAGTTCAAATTTAGATCTGTTTGTTTGTTTGTTTTTCGCTATCGTTACTAATGGAAGAAGATTATTAAGTAACTTCCTGGAGAAGAGTCATTAGAATAGAAACACGATTGCAAAGTTAGGGATGTTGGGTTTTTGTGGCCAGAGTGCTGGTGTTAATATAATAATAATAATATATCACATTTATATTGCGCATTTTCTATGCAATATTCAAATGCGCATTACAACACTGGCCGGGGGACTTTGCCAGACTGCTTATAACGCAGTTTACAATTAATGAAGATGAGTTATGAGTGCCCCCGTAATGTAAATATCAAATTAAGACAGACACTAGGGTTGGTCACTGCCAGAGTTTTGTTGCGTCCCTAGTGGTTCTTTTACGTCCCACAGAATCAGAGAATTATGAAGAGTTGTGAGACGGGGCCTACGGTTTATCGTCCTTATCCGAGAAGACTAGAAAGTCTAACCGTTTGTAGATGTCATTACAAAGGCAGCACTTTCTCCTCAATTATTTAAAGACCCTGAGTGTTGGTCCGGCCGGGGTTCGAACCCACGACCTCCCGCACGGTAGTCCGGTGCTCTACCACTGAGCTAACCGGTCGGCGGTAAAAAGGCATTAGGGTAAGAATTAAAAAATCCCCGCTGTCCTGCCTTTCTCTTAGCTGCCCCCTCTCCGCAATAAAACTCCAAGCTGCCCTCCCAGCACTCTGGGAGGAGGGCGCAGAATAAAACTTAGGAATTTGTGACTTTTCAAAACTTAATCTGGCAACAATTTGGTATGACACTTATTGATTTTTCAGGTGACGTGAAATTTCTATGGCAACTACTTTGTTGCAGCCATTCTATTTTCAAAATAAATGATTGTATGTGAAATTATTTGAACGTTTGCAGACGTTTTTAGAGAAAGTCGAGAAATCTGTCCAAGAATTAAGTATGACAGTTGCCTTGTGACTTGATGTTTCTATGGTAACAGGTTTTCAGAGGTCATTTCTATTCAAAATTCGCATTTTAGGCCTTTATAAGAAATAAGAAAAACGTAAATTCATCGCCGTGACGCTTTCATTTACAAGTCAAGGTTAGTCAACTTTTTAGAACATCACGTTTTAAAGAAATCGAGAAATGCAAGATGACGGACCATCAGCGGAAAAGGTCTTCGCTCCACTTTGAAGACATTAAAGACCCAAAGAAGAACGTTCAGTGGATGGATATATCAGCTAACAATAACTGCTACCATGACCAAATGATCTGTTTTGCTCACCCTTTTCATTGACACTAGGAAGCTTTGGCAACGACGTCGGCGACGGAAACGAAAACGTCATTTCAGATTATCAGTAATATGTTTTGTAAGTCTTTCGCGATTATTCCAATTTGTGTAACTTGGAAAATGCTGGGAAATGGCCCAGGGACTAAATAACATTTACCGCAATGTGCTTGTGAACGTCCTCGTTGTGGAAAGCTAAACTGTGGTCACGTCGTGTTGCTGTTTTGCAGAGAACAGCTAAGAAATGTACCAAAATTTAAAACGCACGCGGAAAGCGATTGTTTTGCTAACTATACATTAAACCCTATAGTTTTGTGGCGTTCTCCTTGGCGTTGCCGTCCTCTTGGCTAAAGCCCCCCCCCCCCCCCCCCCCCAAACAGTAAGCACCACCAAATCTCACGTCCCATCAGCACTTTTATTTGTTGTGCAAGGATAACACTACATACATTCTCTGCGTTCATAAAAATCAGCAACAAAAACAACTTGAAATTTCTTGCAAAGTTTGCTGGTACAGTCTACGTGGAGGTTTTAGCTTAATAAAATCTTTCATTATTTGTTCTATAAGCGCGCTACACTGAAGGTCTTGCGATCAAAAAAAGAGAAAATAAAATTTCTCGCTGTTGTCACTGCACTAAGATATACCCCATAGTCTTGATGTCCGAATCTCCGTTATCTGCTCCACAACAAGCTTGGTTTCCACACGTATTAGAGACAGAAGGATATCTCCCAGTACCAAATCCGATTGTGGAGTCACAGCTAATGCAATCGTTTTGTTCGTTGCTAGCGATACCGATTCTTGCTCCTCTGGTAGGTCCTTTCAGAGGAAAGGGACACACAGCATTGAACCCTTCCTTGTTACAGTTGGATTGCAGGGATCCTTGAGAACCAATCAGTGACTTCCACGTTTTGCGACCCAGTGAGGTGGGGCGATAATTACCATCGGCGATCAATGCGCGAAGGGAACTGGCTTTCTTTGAGATAACGACGAATCTTGTGTGATGACCGCTCCTCATACCCAGGCAGATCTTGGTGAAGGGTGTGTTCCAGTAAGTTGGTAATTTGGTCTCGTGATTATCAAACAATGTCTTTCCTCCTGGAATGTTAAAGTCAGCCCTGTTGCTCCAGAGTTTGGAATTGAACTCAAATGTTTGCTGAGTGAGAATGAGAGAAAAGGATTATGTGAACAGCCGCTGAAGAAACATACCAACAAAGCAGGAGTTAATCATGTACAATAAAGAGGAAACAAGAATGAATATAAGCAGGAGCCTGATATAACCAAATACTAATCAATTCATTATTTGAATCGCAAATTTGAACTATGCAATTGCAAAAGTTTCAATATAACAACATAATAGCCACGAGAAAAATTTTACGTTACGTTAGCATTTTGTAACTAGGGCACCCTTCAATAACATGCGAAGTATGTCCACGGTTTTGTTCTTCACTGCCGTTCCATACCGGACCAATATCAAGGGATGACATCGCGTTTTGTCATTCGCAGAATTCGAAGCAGTTTTTTGATTTCCATTTTAACGGTCCGTCAACTTTTTTCTAGGAATTCGCTTGACAGAAGTAAGACGGAATTTTATTGTAGATACATATTTCATGCTATTAAAAGGCGTTGTTGAGCGAGGAATGGCAACCGGAAGGGAGGCGCCGTTTCCCATCTAGATAAGTGTCTTTACTTTCTCTGATACGATTTGTTGAAATGCCATCTTTTGTTGCAGTTTCTTGCAAATGTTCATGTGTAGTCGTAATGACTTGGTCACAACCGCTGTGGTAAGAAGGCGCTGGGTTGTGTCAAAGTCATTACGACTACACATGAACATTCGCAAGAAACTGCAACAAAAGATGGCATTTTTACTACCAAAGCAGGGGCGGATCCCGAAAATCCAGAAAAAGAGGGCCCAAGAAATAAATAAAAATTCCTAATGCATTATACCACTTAAAAGTCGGTTGTTACAGACGCTTTTTTAAAAACTACTCGACAAAAAGGGGGAGGGGGGTGCATCGGCCCCCTCGGCCCCACCCCTAAATCCGACGCTGCAAAGTAAGTGCTGTTCGTTGTTCGAGGACATGTGCTCGGGTCCATGCTTGAGTCCCGTAATGAATAAATTGTCATAATTATCCAAATAGCGGGAAATTAATAAATTATTGCCATTGTTGGTAACACAGTGAATGCAAATAAACAAACGGGGTGCAGCTTTCCAGTATTGATGTATATGTATTGATGTAACAGCAAATTATTCTATTATTTAGCTGATTTTTTTCTTGTGCAAACTTCATTATCAAGAACAATAATTCCAGTTTCGATAAAAAGACAGACATGTAACGTCTCATGCGTTAGGCCGGGATGAAATAATGGAAAAAATAAAATAAATAAAATAAAATAAGAAAAAACAAACAAACAATAATAAAACACAATAAAAAACAATCAGACTGTTCCACACTGATCCGGGTTTAAGTATTCTGACGTTCCATCGTTCCGGGCTCAAGTACTTGCCGTACATATTGCAACCACCTTAGTATCTCGTGAATTTGCAGGGGTCTTTCTATTAGGGGTTCTGTCCAGTAATAATATCTAATATCACCTTTTTGCCATCAGTTTTCATGAGCAGCGTCCATCCACCACCTCCGCATGCTCCAAGGCCATGGCTTGTCATGTGACAGTACACAGGAACCTTCCCAGAAGGCATTTGGAGTAAATAAGCTCTGTTTCCTTGGGACCTGATTAAAAGAGAACGTGTAACGATTTCATATCTGTTTGCATTTGCTCGACACTCGAGAAATTAAAACAAAGATTTCTAACAAGCTGTAGCAGGGCATTGCATTCATTGTCAGTGAATTTTCCTTTTTCCTTTGCTTTTTGATAAACTGTTGAGAATGAAATGTCCTAGACAGTCCACGAAATGGTATAGCCCCAGTGATATAGAGCTGGAGAAGTCATATTCACCCACGACGGGAATAGAAAACAAACTAGTTGTCCCTGGAATTGCTACAATGAGCTTACTTGTGTTTGATGTAAATTTCCTTGCACGAAGTTAAGGTTGTTCCTGTCGAAAGATACAAAGTAACTTTTCAAAAATTTGGTTGTAGTACGAATAAAGAAAGAGAAATATTTGGGACCCCAAGTTTCGAGATGTCACGCGGTCTTTTTTGCCCATGACTTGCGGGAGAGATGACCGCAAGAAGAAAATCAAGGCGAGAATCGAGGACGTAATTTTGGGTTCGGCGTGGTGATTTCATCGCTCCCCGAGCGATTCAGCGTACAAAGTCGTAATCAAGCCAACAAACCTTTACCGGGTTTTTTTGGAGAAATTGCTTTCACTGCCGCTATGAGCTGATTAAACTTTTCCTTCAGAGTTGCTTCCAGAGATCCTATGGCTTTGTCGACGTTCCTCGAAGAAGCAGTTTTAATCGCAACCGCGAAGAATAGCAGAACAAACGAAACGGAAAAGGCCAAGCGCATTTTGAAACTGAGCAAATCTGTTAGGACTCTGTTAACGATGGTTCTTTTAGGACTTCCGATCTTGTTCACTGATGAACAGTTCTAAGTGAGCCAGGTCCTTCGTCTTCTGATATATCACCTCAATCAAAGATATTATGGCTAAATAGGAACGCGAATTTTTTTCCTGTAAACCACTATAGTGACCTGTCGTTGCCATGTTTTTGTTGATTTTAACCCTCGATTGTTCGGTGAAAAACAAAAAAAAATGCTTTTGTGAAAGACTGCTCAATTCTAAAAGGAAATCTACTTTTTTCTCTCGAGCCAAACTAAGCAATTTGATGTACACTGCATTTTTAGTGCTGTGATTTCTTATTTGCAGACATTGTAAATGAGCCAGACGGCCTAAATTGCATAATCAATCGACAGATTTTTCCATCTTTTTGCTTAGAATCGCTACATTTTTTAAGGGACACAAATATTCTCACGATGAACCCGACGACCGACAACCGAGTACCCCAGAGTTATTATTGAGAATAAGAACCGTTAAAATAAAAGACAAGAATATACCTCTAGTATATACCGTTCATAGAAATGTTTAATTTATTCACATTTGACAGTTAAAGTTAATCAACTGGAAACGATCGCTAATTGTTGTTCATAACATGTTACAAACAACGCTTAAACAACAGAAACGAATGATACTTGTAGTAAAAAAGGTAAGTTGCTCAATTATTTCATATAGTACGAACATAAATTGTTCGTATGCTACGCCAAACGTGACAAAATATCAAAGATGCAACTTTATAATTCAAATCCACCAATTCACTATCAAGATCGATAAAATTAACATCAATTTACTTGTTGAATGTGTCAAGATTGTAGAATTTAATGTCAATTCCCACGTGTTTCATGTCATGTATCAAGAGACACGTTTTCTAAATCAAGATGCATGTTTTTTTTAAATCAAGAAGGGAGACAACAATTTTTGATCAGTTTTGTTTCCGAGAGGGACTGAAACCGAACACACAGGCTGGAATTCAAGATGGCTTCTAATCGTTTCTATATTCCCAATGCAAATGAATTTTTCGAAGGTTTGCTCTCCCTTTTGCATCAGTGCGGGGACTGTTTGAACGAAAATACCGATGGGGGGTACGCAGAATTTCTTGCAAGACGTCTAGAGGAATATCAACGCACTTTGCGGGTGATGTATGGTCGAGTTACGGAGTCGGTTCAGGGGAATCAGCTTACCCAAGATTTGGAACTTTTAATGCAGGTAGTGGACTCTAGATTACAATCACTTGCAACACTATACAGTGACTATCATTATCAAGGCAGTACAGAAGAGTTAAGTACTACGCAGAATTCACAGTTATTTATTCTCGAAAGGTCGGGTAATCCTGGGAGGCCTAGATTTGAAATTAGGCAGGAGCAAATTCATGGACTAAGAGAGGCATTGATCGCTGGGTAGATATTGCAAGGATGCTAGGGATGTCTCCTAGGACACTTAATCGGCGGAGGCAAGAATTTGGTATGCCACTCGGTCAACAGCATAATTTTTCCTCCTTGTCCGATGCAGACCTGGACAATATTGTAAGAAGCATCCTTTCAGTTACCCCACAGTCAGGTGTCGGTTTGGTTCAGGGAGCGCTAAGATCAAGAGGATTGAGAATACAAAGGCGTCGTGTCATTGAAGCACTTCAGAGACTTGACCCAGTCATGTCAGTGTTAAGACAATCTAGAAGAATCATTCGTCGAACCTACCAAGTGCCAGGTCCAAATTCCTTGTGGTATGTTTATAGTATTCATATGGTACCATACATGTACTTTCTGATATTTTATTGATTTATTTTTGCCATGTTGCTGAAGCCTTGTAGGCAGGATACAGGCTTGATAAAGGGGAAATAAAGAGATAGTGGGTGGTAGAAGTATTTGAAGGGGGAAAGGAATTTGAAGGAAACATGCGGCTTAGAAAGTCTGGTTCAAGCTCAAAATTTGAGCACATGAAAAGTCTGCCAGCTGAATCAAATTCCGGGAATGGCAGGGGCACTCCCTTATGTGCCTATATGGGGATGTGCTGCTGGACAGGGTATGGCTTGTAACATGTCTCTCTTAATCAGGATTTATAATTTCATGGGGTGTCCTAAACAGTGCTCTATTATAACCAGACGTAAATAATGAATGATGAATGGCATCAATAAGTAATTGACTGATGAGTAATCATTGATTATTTGCTATAATTAATGAGTAATCGATGACTAATCAATGGCCAAAATTTTGTGGCCTATTCGTCAATGACATGCATTACTCAAGTTATCAATGACTAATCAACCGATTACCCATCAATGACATTGATTACTCATTATTTCATTTATGTCATGGATTGGTCATGTCTGGTTATAAACAGGGTATTGCCTGTATGATTGAGTTGATTTGCTAGATAAAATTTGTTCTTACTCCAAGTATGCAAACGCACAGGTTGTAACATAAATTTGTCCTTTTTTTAATTGCCAGTAACTTAAAAATAAGATAGTATGCATTTTGTCCCTTGTCCTAAACTGTGTAATAAAATTGTGAGTGTTGTCCTAAACAGGGTGTGTATTTGAAATTTTTTTGGGCCTAAACAGGGTCAGGGCTTCAAACCTTCAGCAGCTCACCTACATACTGTACATGTACTCAAATCTTGGTTGAGCCCCCACTCCCCCTTTGGGATCAAATAAAAAATAAGCCCCTCAAAAAGGGCCTTTGAAAAATAAAAGCCCCAGGGCTTATTTTCGGAATTTTAGGGTAGCCTCTAAAAATGGCTTTAATTCATTTTTACACAGGTACTACAATAACATGTAACATTTTCTTACAGCAAACCTTGTGGATTATTTTCATCATAGACTTGGAACATTTGCCTCAAATTGTTTGAAATCCAAGAGAACAGGCATAATTTGTTACTAGGGATTGACCTCCATGCATGTTTATATTGCTGGTAAATTTGGTTCTTAACCTGGCTAAAGTTCCTAGTATGTTTATATAGAAGTACTTACACCTCTGCCTTCCTTTCACAGGCACATCGATGGTGACCATAAGTTGATTGAACCATATCGTATTGTGATACATGGTGGAATTGATGGTTTTTCAAGATTAGTTGTCTATCTTCATGCTTCCACAAATAATCGTGCAAGTACTGTACTGGCACTTTTTAGGGAGGCTATCAGCTATTACAATGTTCCATCAAGAGTACGAAGTGACAGGGGTTTGGAAAATGTAGAGGTTGGAAGGTTTATGATACAAACAAGAGGAATGAACAGGGGTAGTATCATAACTGGAAATTCAGTACACAATCAACGGATTGAACGCTTATGGAGAGAAGTTAACAGAGTCGTAGTATCCAGATTCTTGAATATATTTTTATTCTTGGAAAGCAGGGGGGCTTTCGACCCTAACAATGAGACTCATATTTATGCACTACACTTCGTATTTCTTCCACTGATAAATGTAGCACTTATAGTCGAGGAGGAGATTCCCAAAAGGGGCCTAGAAAATGCGTTACGTAGCACCCCCACTACACAAAAGGTTTGACCCCAGATTATGTTGGCCTGATACCCATAGAACATTGCTAGGTCAGTCAAACTCACAAATTGTGGGGTCAGTCGTTTGTTACCCGTTGATTTTTAGAGGGGGTGGGGGTGCTTTTGATACCACTAACATAACCATGCTTAGAAACGTTTTCAGCAATATCTCCGGAACTACACAACCAAATAACATGAAATTTGAAGGGGAGATGCAACTTCGGTAGATAAATGTTTTGCAACCATCTATCTTGCAAAAACCGTTACCATGGCAACGGTTTCCAAGGGGATAGTGAAAAACGCTTATTTTTGTTAAATAGTGACGAATTTGATAAAAATGAAGGTTTATGCCAAAAATTGTAGTTTTCCTGAAAGGAAATATTCGGTTTAGATACAACTTTGAAGTTTTATCTCTAAAGTGCAAAATAGAGGCACAGAAGAATATAAATGGTGATTGTTGTTACCAGCAGAATCAATGCAAGAAGTGATATGCAGTCTTGACACGAAAGCGTTGATTTCTTGAGAACAACTTGTCTTTTGTAGCTTGAAGATGCAAAGATATTTAAAATTTATGACCTGACCAATTGGCAATCGTCATCAACTATGCTTATCCCCTTAACTTATTGTCCCCTTAGCAACGGTTACTAAGGAGAAAAGTAAAATAAACAACGCAGGTAAGTTCACGTCAGGGATTACATTACGTCTCCTCTCGGCTCAAAAATGTGCAAGATGGCACTTAAAAGGTTTTATCTCACCTCACTCTCACACCGAAAGATGTCAACAGTGTTGCAATTCCGCGAAATGTGGAACTCAGAGTGGCTTGCAACCTACAATTGGTGAAGGGAGGTGTTGGTATCGGATGCTTTTATGGTAAACAGTGGACTCAATTTGGCCTTGATTAACTGAAACAATAAACAGCAACAGATAAACAACATTTTACCAACCCTGTGGAGTAGGTTCTCGTGACAATAATTGATCTGGAAACGTGAATCAGAAAGTTTCATAATTTCTTTACTGAGAACAAAGAGCTCTTATCATTTTTCTTATCTTTTGCCAACACTCTGGGTGCCATGGCCTCCCAAAATGATGCATGCTTTGATTGCAAAGACCAAAAGATGCAAAACACAGTCATGCTTTATAAAATGTGCCCATGCAATCCACAGCTTATTCGTCATCGTAACTAACATCATCTAAATCCCAGGCCAAACGGACTTGCAAGTAGACGCAAGTTAAACACTTGGGTCTACCTGCGACTCCGTTTGGCCATGGCTTGCGTTGACTTGCGCTCATTTTGGTCGAGATCAAATTTTCATGCAAGTCGACACAAGCTTTTCACCTTTTAGCCACCCAACTCAAGTTAACGCAAGTTAAGTGACATCCATTCGATGTTATAGCAACCTAGTAGCCATTGAAATGAGGTTTTCTTAGTGACTTTCGTGTACTTCTGAGGAAACTTGCGAGACCGTCTGGCCGCCCAACGCAAGTCTCTCCGTAAGTTCTGCTTGCGGTTACTTGCGACAACTTGCGAGTCCGTTTGGCCTGGGCTTAATACAGTTTGCATTGTATGTGGATTCTCGGCCATGTACCCACAAGCTTATGTCGACGACAAGTCTCTCATTTTACATACACAGGAAGCAGACTTGCATGCCAACTTCTGGCATTTGCAAACTGTGAACTCTCCTAGCTTTTCAGGAGCTGCATCTTGTGACAAAAAACAGGCCTCGGACAGCCATCTTCCAGTTCCCATCCATTACCAATGGGTGGTGGCAAGTCCTGGAATGCTTGAATGAACCCCTTCCAAACTATTGCCTGGTAATTAGCATGCGTGATGTAAAGTCTAATGCTATCAGATGTAGGGGGAAGAACGTCATTCCTCTGTTCCTTCTGTCAGAACACCCAGTATCTATTTTAAAATTTGTTAATATCCCACTATAGAGTCGCATAGTCATTAGGGTCGCACGAAATTATTGATCTTAATGTACAAATGACCAAAGATGGGGACAAATAAATGTAACTAATGATATCATCATACCTAACATTATCTGCTGCTGTTCCTGCTCTTGTTAAGGGAGCGTATAGTGAACTTAAGAATGCTTCAGCACATCTGGCAGCCTCTGGTTGTGGAGGAACCTGCTATCGTAGGCCCGATATACGAGAGTATGTATGAATTCTTGTTCTTCATCAGAGTCCAATATGATAAAGGCCACTTGTGGCATCACATCCTGTGAGGGCATGGAAGGCTGGAAGGAGCTTACAGAGGTCTTCGCCAAGCTTCTCTGTCAAACAATGTATTGGAAGAAATCGAAGCTTGTCCTTTGTCCCAATGTGAAATCGTAGCTGAATGTATCTCATATGGTGATATGCATGCAATACAAAAGACGGCAAATTCGGTGTCAGGAGATTGAACTACGATGAGCAGATGATCTCCAGAGCAGTCAACAGCATGGAAAAGTATTCTCGTATGATCAGATTTCATATGGTGGATGGGACATTCTCCAGTTCTTAAGACTAAAACTGTTTCCTTACCATCTTTAAAGCATCCTGCTAATACTAACTTCTCGCCTGGCTTTAGCCTCCTCTTAGCAATCATAATTCGCATAGCAGTAGGAAGGTCTTCATGAGGTTTATCTTTAGCTGCATTACAGGCTCTTCATTTGAGCAATTAAATTCAGAAAGGTTATTTGCCTCGATTATGCTTTTGAATGGTGCGCGGTCAAAAGCTAAGGGATATAATAACTATGTAATATCACTCACGGGTATATCACGAACCAAAAAATGACCAGCTCCCAATAGGCTCGTTAGCTCAGTTGGTAGAGCAGTGCACTGGTATCGCAGAGGTCGTGGGTTCGAATCCTGAACAAGATTTTATTTTTTTCAGGCTTTATCTTCACTACTGCTCATTAAGTAGTGTTCATAACTGTGATGATCACTCACATATTCATTCTTTAATCCGCAGTCCAAATATATGATTTTCATATATTCATTCTCACATCTCTTGGGATTTCTTGCCTATCACAGCTACAAAGTCCAAGGCTATATGGAATCCTCCCTTGCGAATCACAAGGTTCTCAAACTCCTCTGGGTATGTTTACTGAATTTCGTTTCCCTTGGAATATATAGCGAGATCGAATGTGACAACACCAGAACCCTGTTCAAGGAACCCTGTTCTCCTCTGTCATATCTTGGACATTTTTAAGGATGGTGTAGATGGTGCTGTATTCTGTTGCACCAGTCGTCGTGTGTGGTACCATAACAGATGACATTTCAGCATTGAAAGCACTCCAACTAGATACTGTCTATACCCATCATTGATACTCTCAGCCGTAAGAACATCTCTCTGGTTCAGCCTGAGAAGAAATCAAGCCAATTCTCTTTGATCGACACATTCTCGGCCTCCATTTGTGACGCAAGGTACTCCTTTTGAGGTTTATCCAAGAAAGATGTTACAGCTGGCCGCTTACCAGTTACACTACATTCTTGTATGATCTGACTCTGTACAGGTTGTTCTAACGATCTACGTTTTGCAGAATGGTCTGTGTGGACCTTTGGGAGGTGGATTACAGCCAAACTGCTCCCTTTGTTAGGCACCAGGGTTGTCGCATGCTTTGTTTGCTTGCCGTCATTGCCGTCTTCATTTAGGTCATTATTGTCGGCTTTAAACTGGATAAAGACTCCTGTCGAGATGTTGGAGGGAACCACAACACCAATTTCTTCAGAATTTGTTCTGATTTCTCTTGCCCAGACAGTGATTACAATCTCCATTTCATCATAGGAGGAGCATTGTCCCATTTTATTTAGAACAGTTACAACTTCCTTAGAGCCTGTGATATGATAGAGAGCCCAACATTTTTGGGCGTCTTCACTCTACTGTGATTAGCCGCGACAATCAGATCTTCACCTAGCATAACAATTCGACTTTCTTCTTCTTCTTCTTAGAATTACTGGGGAAATTTTGGCTTGGAGATAATACCTGAAAGAAAGTTGTGAAGGCTTTCTGGTACAAGTTGCCTACTTCTTTATTTAACACGAAATATCATTGAGAGATAATGGCTGGATGGAAATGCCCTTTCAATTTTTTGTCATTCTTTATAATCTGAGCTGCGTGGAACAGAACATTGGCTTTCTCTTTAATTCGGTCCACACCAGTAATGTTTATTACCATTTGCTGGTTAGACTTTGCTTGAGCTGCATCTAAAATTGGTTTTGAAGCATCAAACATCGTCACATTAATGAGGGTCTTAAATCCTTTTTGCTTAACCTTTTGTCAAAATAGGCACAACGACCAATCTATCCCTTCTACTTTAGACAGAGATGACCTTTCACCAGTATTAAATCCTTTCCCCCTGACGAATTGTAGCTTGTAAACCAATCTGTGTTGCACAATTCGCGAAATTGTAACACTGTTGACATCTTTCGGTGCGAGAGTGAGGCGAGATAAAACCTTTAAGTGCCATCTTGTGCATTTTTTAACGGAGAGTAGACATAATTTATTCCAGACATGAACTTACCTGCTTTGCTTATTTTCCTTTGCTCCTTAGCAACCCTGGCTAAGGAGACATGAACATAGTTGATGACGATTGCCAATTGGTCAGGTCGTAAATTTTAAACATCTTCGCATCTTAAACCCACAAAAAACAAGTGGTTCTTAAGAAATTGCCGCTTTCATGTTAAGACAATGCTTCCCACTTCTTGCTTTGATTTTGCTGATAACAACAATCACCATCTATATTCTTCTGGGCCTCTATTTTGCACTTTAGAGATAAAACTTCAAAGTTGTACCTAAATCGAATATTTCCTTTCAGTAGAACTACAATTTTTGGCATAAACCTTCATTTTTTATCAAATTCGTCACTATTTAACAAAAAAAAGCGTTTTTCACTATCCCCTTGGAAACCGTTGCCATGGTAACGGTTTTTGCAAGATAGATGGTTGCAAAACATTTATCTACCGAAGTTACATCTCCCCTTCAAATTTTATGTTATTTGGTTGAGTAGTTCCGGAGATATTGCTGAAAACGTTTCTAAGCATGGTTATGTTAGTGGTATCAAAAGCACCCCCACCCCCTCTAAAAATCAACGTGTAACAAACGACTGACCCCACAATTTGTGAGTTTGACTGACCTAGCAATGTTCTATGGGTATCAGGCCAACATAATCTGGGGTCAAACCTTTTGTGTAGTGGGGGTGCTACGTGGTCGACTTTTTCTGGCTTCTCCTCCTCGACTATTAGTGAATTATCACGACAATGGAATGACCATCCTGTCACAACAGAATCAAACTACAGTCCCAGGCAGCTGTGGACACAAGGGATGCTTCAGCTACGCAGCTCTCAGTTGTCTGCAGTCAGAGATGTTATTGAGGGTGAAAATTTAAATTTTGAGGAGTTTGGCATTGAAGAGGAAGGTCCTGTACCCTCTATAGAAGAAAGTGAGACAGTTTCTGTTCCTGAATCACCCATACAATTGTCTAATGCTGAAGTGCTATTACTAAGACAGGAGGTTTCTGCAGTGCCTGTAGATGAGCATGGAATAATGTCTTACTTGACAGCTTTGGGAGTACTTGGAAGAATGGAACATTTATAGAGGAATGTTAAAAACTGTTGAAAGGTCAGTAAATTTCTAAACTGATTGAAATTTGGCTTTTTTTACAGGGTTCGTTCAGATTTATGAATCCAAAATTCCACACTTTTTCCAGACTTTTTTCCAAAACAGTAATTTCTTTTACCTGACTCTTTGAAATGTGACATGTAGTGCCTAGGTAGAAGTTCCCCTCAGCTAGTTTTGTATCACTAAACTGCATCAAATAAAAAATCCCCCCAGCCTTTTTATGTCTGTTTTATGTCTGAATGAACAATGTCTGAATAGCTGTTACTAAAGTTAGGGATGTAGCTAAGGAAAAGCTCAGCAGGCTTACGTATTAACCAACCTGGCCTTTGTACTCAACTGTAACAAAGAAATTACTTCATGCCTTTGTTGTCCATTTCAGAAACAGTAAAGGCATCTTTTAACAAGTGCAATTACCGTTTCTTAGCAATAAATTATCCCTGTACAGGCATCAGTACAGTTACTGGCAACCTTTAGCCAAAAGATAAAAGAGAGAACTAAACATCAGAACAATGGACCCCAATGAATATCATTATGGCTGCTGGCTCAAATGTTGTAATTGCTCAAGGTTTAAGGAAATTCAGTTTTACAGCTTGCCATTTGGGCAAGCTACAGCTAGCCTGTACTAGGGTAAGAGTAATTTTTGCTAGCTCGAACTATATGTCTATGAGCAGGATTGATTACAGTTCCTCTGTAATGTTAATTCCCCAAAACACTTCACTTTTACGTCAGGCAAGTAAAAGACAGATTTTACAAGCCCCATAGCAAAATTCACTAGTCCTGGTTCCTGCATGTCAGATCAGGAGGTCATCAGACCTGTAGTTTTGATGGAAAATCATGTTAGGGAATAGTAGTCTCTCTAAGAGAGTAGCCACATACAGGAATACACCATTGAGCTACAACCCTAGTGGGTTGTTCATGGTAAGACGGATTAGAGTGAAATTTTTTTCCCTCTTTTTTTTTTAATGTTACTTTCTGGGACGAACTTTGTCACCATCAACATCATAATATAATGGAACATTTCTAGCATGCATCAAATTAATGAAATACTGTCAACTACTGGTAAACCAAAAACAAGAATACATGATTATTTCAATACCATACAGCAATGAACTTCAACTCAAAAAATTTTGAACCATTAATCAACAATTAAATTCAAGTCTTGTCAAATCTAAAAGTCTAATTTTCAATCAAATCAATGTATGTTACACTACAAAGATAAACAACATGGAACAAATTTTCGTCTTATTTTGAGCAAGAGAACTTAACATAACAAAACGTTCCTAAGTGAAGGATGCCTTATTCAAAAACAGACAGGTTTTTTTTGTTCACTTCCTAGCCTTTAACCCCTTCCATAACCAAGATGCTGGCATGTAATGGCAGTATTAAGGGCTTTCCTGAATTCATCATAGCTGCTGTAGATAGTGGGTAATCGAAGGCTGAAGAAACATGTATCTGCATCTGGATACACCATAGCACTGAAACTGATGTTCATCCGAGATGAAGGTAGATAAGGATGTCCTGCCACAAACTGAACCAACTGAGCCAGTGTTGGAAGAGTACTGAAAGGCTGGTCTTTTGCCTCAGCTGACACTGTGAACATGGGGACAATAATGATCATAATGCAGGCTAACAAATCACAAAATAGAGAGGAGAGGTTCCTACGTCACGTTTCCATGGTAGCAAAATTTTTGGAAGACAACAAACCGAAAAAGACGCTTAAAAAGTCTATTCACACCATTTCAATATTCACCAATCTTATTCAATTATGAAAGTGATAATTTTTAAAATTTTTTTTAGTTAATTAGTTCCATGTCGTAGTGGTGCAACGACAGCAAAGAAATGTACAAAATAGCATGCAAAGTTGTTGTTTGTTAATAAAATCATTTTTTGCTGATCTCCTTTCCATCACCATTGTCATTGGTTTTGTTGTCATCCAGAAAAAGTGATACCACGGTAACATGACATCACACTTCTCCTCTCTATTGCCAAACAAAAGAATATTTCTGAAGTTGATTCTGTAAGTTATGCTTCTCTCAATTTCAACAAGTGGACTTGTACATCCTGGTTCATTGTGAAAAAAGTTATTTTTTTAACGAGTGTGTTTATTTTTTGTTTCAAACTGAATACTCAGATTCCAAAAACTAAATAATAACATCCTGGCTTGCTTAAACCAACAGCACATTATAAATAATTTATAAAAAATAGTATGCTGTATTCAGGGCCAGTGTTAACAGGACATTCAAAAGTTCTGAATGGCTTTTGCAGTACTGTATTTCATGAGTCATGACTGTTGTGTCATCTGCACATTATCAAAAGAATAAAGTAGATGATAATATAAGTTTAAACATTACCCGTGTTTGCTACTTCATGTACATATTGTACGAACCAATCATAAGCTTTTTTCTCATCACCCTCCAGAGAGTCAACAGATGTTTCAATCACTTTTAGGAAATCATCTTTGGTGACCATTGCTTCACTTTGTAAAGGGAACACATACTTTAAAGAGCCCTCAGAAACCTTGAGAAAGTTTATCACAGAGAGACTTTCAAGACCACTTTTTAACTGATCGAGTTCCTCCTTTCTTGTTTTGAATACAAGGTGGAGGATGATTGCTTGGCACGCTCTGTGTTTGTTGTTTAGCTTGACCAATTCATTGGCAAAGCCTGCTTGCATGAGGAGGAGCTGTATGCTGTCATCGTTATAAACGGCATTATACAACATCTCCTCACTCTCAGCATCCTGCATCTAAAGTGGAAAGAAACCTCAATTATATGAAACTAGTAAATATATTGTAACAGACTGCTGCCTGATAAAAATAAATGGAGAACTAAAGATTAGGGAACTCAGGTAACAACATGCACATGCAAAGTTGTTGTTTTACCAATCTAAACTTATCGCTGTTTTGCCCTTTCCGTTAACATTGCCATCGTCATTGCTTAAGCTCCCTATTACTTGTGTACATCCATATTAAACTGAAAAAATGGAAGCATGACTGTCCTCTTGCAGTTTGCCTTTTATCAATGAGGAAATATTAGTTTTACACAAAAATATTGTACGATAGGTTATAGACTTTGGAAATCAAAGACTCAAAGCTTTTGGGCTTTTTGAGGGCAGAGGGAGTTAATTATTGGAAGACCATTTTCTCCAACCTTTTAGCTGCCTCTGAGATATTAAGTAACTAAAAGCTTTTAAGAGTAGCTTATTTCACTCAGCAAGGTACCTACAAAAATTATACAAAAAAGCGCTATTTTGGAATGGCATTGAACATATAATTTATTTATGCATATACAACCCATAATTTTTGTTTGGTAGTCATGGCACTATTCCCCTGTACTTCCTCCTTTCTTGTAAAAAAAAACAAAGTTAATATTGCGTGTCAAATGTTCATATCCAGGGCAAAAAGGAGAGGATCTACCTGTTTTAGTTTCTCACGTATATCCAGGTCAGGGATGTCATCCTTTGAGAGATACGGAAGGCACTCATTCATTTCAGCAGTCTTCAAATATGCTGTTATGGCCCGTGACAATCCAGTTATACCAAACCCAGCATGTATAAAACAGTATGCTATCAGCTGACCTGCATACTTATAGTACTGGGAAGCTAAATACTGTTCATTATGTACAGGAATGAGATGGTCTATCTGCCCCTCAAAAAGAATGATCCCACCTTTACCATCTCGCATGCTGGACATCATCATGTGGCAGAGTTCTCTGGTAAGCCCCTCTGCATCCATCCCATCTTCACCGTCAAACACAACATTTGGCCTTGCCCTCAGGTTGAACTGCCTCGACTTCAAATATCTAAACATGTCTCTCAAAATGTTGGAGTCGTGACTAGCTCTGATGGTTTGCTCAGGAACATATTTGTCAACCATATGATCCCTGAATTCTTTCACCGTTAATTCAGGGGATACATTCAAGGAGGCACTTAGAGGGACATCATCATCATCACTATGTTCAGTTTCTGTCAACAGTAAAAAAACAACATTGTTTGTAAAAAAACAACATCAATAAAAACTTGTGAAAAAGCTTAGCTTGAAACATTTTACAAGCCAATACCTTCTTTGTTACTCAATATGGAAGTGACAGCCCTGTGGATGTCATAGTTCCAGGCCTGTAGAGTACTTTGCAAGGATTCACGGGTCATGTCTGGGAACATCAATGTCAGTTGCTCAATACAATCTAGAAACAGTCCATTAAATGCAACTTAGAAATAAAGAACAAAACCTATGATATGCTTTTAACATATCTTTGAATACTCATGCCTGTTTCCAGAGGTCATATACATGTAGCTCAACAAGGTGAAAACAAGGCTATTTATTGTATGCTTGATTACCAGTATTCTGTTGATGTACAGTGCATGGGTGGATCAGCATAAAATGAAACCCTGTAATGTTGCAAACACTGATGTTGCACCTGCTTCTAAAACAACTATGAAAAGCATGAGGGACATCTTAATTAGCTTCTTATGTTTTGTTTCTAAACTTAGGTCATCAACACCTGCAAATTTTCATATATGCACATGAACAGTATGAAATTGAAACAGTTCCTTATGACAGCATATTTTTGGCAAATTAACATACAGCTGTACAGTCAAGCTATTTAATCTAAATTTCACTGTCTCCTTGCTTCCATCTCCATGACATGAGAAATAGAGAGAAATTTTACACCTTTGCCTTCTACCTTAAGAAAACACCCAATAGATATGTATACCTGAGTTGCTATAAAGGTTGGAATGGTTGTTGTCAGAGGGACATCCTGCTGGTGTTTGTGCCACTGAAGGATTTTGCTGGACAACATATGGCTGAATGGTGTTGACTGAACATGAAGCCCTTTCTTCCAAAATACCAGAACTGCTAGGGTTGGAATGATTGTCATCAGAGTGACATGTTGCTGGTCTTTGCTCCACTGAAGGATTTTGCTGGACAACATATGGCAAAATGGTGTTCACTGTACATGAATGCCTTTCTTCCGATCCATTTTGAACTTCATGCTCTGTAAAGGTGCTACACACATTTTGCTGTGTGTAAGCAAAAGCAGGTGGCAGGTCATCCTCATTTTCCTCACAATCACTGTCACTGTCTTCACCCTTCAGATTGGTGGAGAATGTGTGATTACAACACTGGTAAGCTATAGTCTCAGTGAAAATTAGTGTAAATTCAATGTACAGTGTATCTTGCATAACAATTACAATGTAGTTGTAAATCAGAGGGATGTGAAGATGGGTTAAGACCATATTGAGAACTACTATAAAAGCTGCCTTACTTTACCTAACAATGTAGGTAATAGCCTCAATAACCTTTGATTTTAGATATCACAAAACTGGCATGCACATCCCCCTGTTAGGAAAGTTTTAGTCAAAGAGCTAATTCCACCCCCCCCCCCCCCCCCCAGGGGTTTTAATGGCCCCCAACTTGGACAGACACTTAGTCATGAGAATAAATTAAGCCCTAACAGCGACTTGCATTACCAGTCTCCTTTCTCTCTTCAATGCTTGATGAAACAAAGTGGTTACAGAACTTCAAAAAGTAATCGCACAAAATAAATAATGCTCTTGTGTAATTTGGGCACCCCTTGGCCAAGTATCGGTTGATAGTATCAGCCGATTGTGTTGACTGATACTCTGCCGAGGGCTGCCCACACCACACAAGATCCAATTAATTTGCTGAATATTCATTTTAAGAAGATATCACCATTACTTCTTAGCATGAAGGCAGAAAATGAGAAGTTAGATTTTTATATTAGAGTTTGAAGGATTAATTTCTTTCAACAGATTATAATTACAATACATGTACAAAAATAACTTACAACTTCAAGAGATCTCCTACTCCTTAGATACACTGGCCCTTGCTTTACAATTCCAAGAAGAACCTTAGCTGTGAAGTCCATTCCTATTGGAAGATTTATTGGATGCAGACTACTTCCTATCACTTTCACAAAATCAAACCTGAAAAGAAAAAAAAAACATCTCCTAGAATCCTCTACGAGCTTTTTGAAAATTTGCTAACAAGGTGAGCAGGGATCCCATTCAACCAATTTCATTGCAACCGTAACATTGCTACTGCTATCAAAAGCACATGGTCAACCTATCCCATCATACTTAGCAGCCTAATACATTACAAAAAGCGGTTTGATTTTTTTTATTTTTCGAGTGCCAATGCCTGGTTTCCCTATTCTGAACTAAAATCTTCAACCAATTGATCAGTTGCCTGGAAAATGATACCCCATTATAGACCCAAGCTCTCTGGTATATATACCCTATCTTAAAGTGAGCTGCTTGAACTGTATCAGCAGTGAGTTTGCATCTGACTAAGCGATTTCCTTGGAAAGATCATGCAAAGACAAATTTTAGCAGTTTAAATAAGGATCATTGAGCTTACCCAACTTTCTCTCCCCCACCTCCACGTAGTTTATCTCCAAATGCCACGGTTAATCTTTCCTTCAGCTCGCTTTCGGACCAGTGTCTCTCTATTGGAAAACAATCGAGGATAAATCCTTTTTCCTGTAAATTTGCCTTTTTCGCATATTTGGGGACCTTACCCCATGATGGTTTTGGCAATAAAATGGCCTCCTTTAAGGTTGGAGGATATTTTGGGGCAGTCGCAGTCTGTGGTCTCGTCACTGGTCGCCCTCGATTTCTTGAGTAGTATGGAGCTTGTCTTCTTTGTCTCCTAGGGTTTGTATGACCGTAATTTTCTTGTGGGTTATACGTATACGGTACGCTTGTCAAGGTTTCTGTCGATGTGCTGCACGAATTCGTGCTGCTTGTCGTAGTTTCACTTCTACGTGGCAAGTTAAATCGCCGCCTCAGTTCTTCTTCAGGTGTTGACACGTTTGAGGCCACATTAGCTCGAGATGGGTTAACTCCTTCTTGTGCTGATCGAATGATTCTTCTGACAAGTTCTTCGATTCCTTCCTCTGCCATGTCTGACGCGGGATGGCGGGAATGGGCAAGAATGGGCGGGATTCTTCATGAAGCATGGCAGGTTCTTCGGTTTCAGTCCCTCTCGGAAACAAAACTGATCAAAAATTGTCGTCTCCCTTCTTGATTTAAAAAACATGCATCTTGATTTAGAAAACGTGTCTCTTGATACATGACATGAAACACGTGGGAATTGACATTAGATTCTACAATCTTGACACATTCAACAAGCAAATTGATGTTAATTTTATCGATCTTGATAGTGAATTGGTGGATTTGAATTATAAAGTTGCATCTTTGATATTTTGTCACGTTTGGCGTAGCATATTGTTCGACAATTTTATTATTTCCAACGATAAAGATATGGATGGTAAAAAAAAAAAATAATAAATAAAAACAAAAAAAAAAAAAAAAACACGTTATAAGTATTCTATGACGGAACTAAGGATGGGTCGATACCAAGTACTCGATATCATCCAGAGCAGTATCGCAGACTTTTGAGAAAAGAAAGGCAGAGATTACGTTAATCTGTCGTTAACATTTCTGTGCTCTTGAATAAAGAAGTCATTTCCTTTCCGAGTGCGCGGGATTCGCTCGAGCGTTTTAGCCATTACATCGCCCAGTGAAATTCGTTCATTTCTCGCGCTCATTCGTTCTTCGCTGCATTTGCTGATCTGTACGGGTCCGCAAATGATCCCAGGACCGCAAATGATCCCCGTATTGCACCATGTTGGACCGCAAATGATCCCGAACAAAAAATAAGGAATGGCATGGATGGTGAAATGGTATGGATAGGGAATTGGCATGAATTGCGATTATTTATTCAAAGCCTCAAATCATGGCTCACAACTATCATCATCTGATTAATTTTAAAAAGGTAAACGTGGTCACACAATTTGAGCAACTGATGTGAAGCAGTCAATCAGTGTTATCACACCAGGATCCAAACCTATCTCGTTTTCCCTTCCGTCTTTAGAGATCTTTGTGTTTGTGCTTATCTTTAGTAACTCCAAGAACGCTCACAAATGATACCAATGAAATAAGAACAAGACAGTTTAGCCATATTTTCCGAACGCGTGGGAGTCACAGCTCACACGACGGTGACAAGTTTCGGATGATCTTTGACCCCTGCTCCGATTTCAACTACATCACCGCGTTTCTCGCCTGCCTCAGGCCAGTCGGCTGATCAGATCCCATGAATGTGGGAAAGAAACACTTCTAGTATTCTGGGTACAATTTCAAATGAGAGTGCTCAGTGAACAAAAGACTTTTATTTCAAAAGATAACGAAATCAACTGCGGAATTTTCAGTTATTTCTTTACGAGTATGTGTGTATTTTAATTATCCGTTGTAATTGAATTATACTAGCCTGGGACCAGGCTCCGCAGTGGGGTTAAGGAGCGAAAAGAAGGAACGTGGCCAAAAAAAAAAAAAAAACAGCGAGCGAAGCGAGCCGAGCGGGGGACTGGCGGCTCGCTTCGCTCGCCGATTTTTTTCGCCACGGTCCTTCTTTTTCGCTCCTTTAAAATCCACTGCGGAGCCTGTTTCCAAGCTAATTTATACACACTCAATTTTCACTGAAATCAGGCACGTGCACCGAAGCGATGATCATATACCCCACAGAAATGAAACATGATTAAGCATGTTCTCGAACGTCCTGGGATGTACAACACAATAAACAGAAGACATGAAACGAAACTCGCAGTCCACGATCACAACAAGTGTCTTTGCAAAATCAATTACTGTACTATGTAGCCTCCCACGCAGTCGTTTTTAGGGGAGTCGTATTTCACCTCCTCCCCTAAAAGAGGCTATGTACTATGCAGCCGGCGTCCTGAAATCAACAAACAGACAGAACGTCACGCAAGATCACAGATTTTCCACCAAAAACGAAAAAAAAAAAAAAAACTATGGAATAATTCTCATAAAATGATAAAACGTGTTTTTTTGTGTTATTTTTATATCAATCCATGCCATTCCTTATTTTTTGCTCGGGATCATTTGGGGTCCAATATGGGGATCATTTGCGGTCCATTTTGGGGATCATTTGCGGTCCTGGGATCATTTGCGGACCCGTACAGATCCGCCGGTTTGTTTACAGATGACGCGTGTCCTCTAAATTCAATGAAGGGAGTCAGCGCCACTAATACTGACTAATACGGGTTGCAGTAGTAGTCAAACCTTGAACTAAATAGTTGCCGTTGTCCGTTAAGTAAAGCCTCTTCATATGATGTAAACATTTATGCATCTTTTAATTCAAGCGAAGATAACATACGTTGAAGGAGTGTAACAAGCTTCCAAAACGCTAGAAATGTTTCTGATTTTTTTCATAAAAATATGTTGCACTTACAAGTGTTACTTACTCGCTCAAACAGAAATGTTTTTGGATTTGCAACGCGAATTTTTCCTGCGTCCAAACTTCGCTAACACCTTTTTGAGGACTGTCAACTCATTACACGGTGTTGATAATTTTAGAAGTGACGTATCCCAGAACAAGTCACTGCTATGACAGGGGCACTATGTATTAAGAGCCCCCCCCCTCCCACCTCCCCCGGGGGAGGACTCTCATATATCATGAAAGGAGCAGGGATGTCCATCGGAGAGTTTGAATTAAACCCCTAAAGGAGAAAGCTTTTTTTGAACCCTAAAAACGAATTAAAAATATACATTAAATATCTATTTTTACATTTCTTCGCGTTCAACCCTATAATGGCGTTTTGCCCGGAATCACCAAGGTGACACCAAAATCCGAAGCGAGACCACGACTATCCCCGCCCCTTTCAAATGCGACTCCCCCCCAACAACCCGGGATTTAGATGGCCTCCTCTGATTTCAGTGATCAATCACTGTTTCTTTTTCTTCTTTTCTGAAGACTTGCTTGATTTTCCTTCGCTTTTACGCTTTTCTGTTTTCTTTCCCGACTCTGAAAACAAAGCAAAATGAATTAATCAGTCAATTAAAGAAAGTTCGTAATAATGCTAATTTAGACATGTTTTTAATGAGCAGAAGTTTATGAAACTGAAGATTTCTTAAAGGTTTTACGGAACATTAATAGGTACTTAGTAAATAAACCCCTTTCCGCGGCTGGTATATCGGAGGATAATGTCCGCGGCTGATAGATTGTCCGAAAAATGAACAGTTTGCCGAGAAGTGAACGTGGCGAAGCTACGAATTTTGAGGACAAAATCTATCTGCCAAGGACATTATCCTTTCGATATAACAGCAAGCCACAAATGGGGTTTAATCCTCCGAGTTAATTTTCATAGCGCGTATACAAGTTGAAAGTTGAAAATAGGTTGAAAAAAGTGAAATTTGGAACCAATAAACGACACCACAGGGCAACACTGTAGGATTTCATTCACAAAATGAAAAGTTATATAAGTACAATAATCTAGAACCACCCGGTACATGACATAATAGGGAGCTTAAGCAACGACGACGGCAACCAGGGTTGTCACAAGGTTTCAGAGTAGCAGGTTCTGTACCAAAAGTAGGCGGCTGCCGTGAAAACCTTGCCGCGAAGCGGCAAGGGACGATGCGCTTTGCGCATCGTTCGGGGAGGGTATGGGAGGGGGGTGGCCCCCCTCCCATAGGGGGGGTCTGGGGGCCTCCCCCAGAAAATTTTTGAAAAAATGATACTCTGAGATGCAATCTGGGACTATTTTCAGCAAACATTTTGTAAATTTGTAGATGGTTTGCCCACTCTTAATTTGGTCTTATAGCTCTGGAATCCACCTTTATGAAATACTTGAAGTCATGTATAACCGGCATGGTATTGGACAGCTTACAGTCACCATGCCTGCCATTACCTTTATTTTCTTTACATGTAATTAAAAATCCTGAGAAACTGTAGTGAACATGAAGGAAACTACTATTCTCTGACACTGTATTTTGTCTTCAAAACAACTTTTCTTTTTCACAGTATTATGGTATACAGTTACTGTGTAGTCCTTCAATCCACTATTTGAAACGTAAATAACTGTAACATTGATTGAAATAAAATTACATTCACTATCAAATACAAAATATGGAAGAGACTATGATGCTTCAGATTACTCATTAGTCTAATCTCATTACAGATTGGATTGTTCTAATCGTCTTCAAAATCACTGTAATAATCAGATTCATCTGATTCATGATCATCCACTTCATCATCTAAAGGAAGCCCAAGCTTTTCAGCTGCAAGAGTAACCTCATCATCCACTTGCACTTGTTCTGCGATCTCTTCAACCACTGTTTGAGTAGCCTGTGTGTGGGTACTGTGTTCTGCTGGTTTTGGTTGTGTGGAAGGACCAGCGGCAGTGGGAACAGATGGATGAACAGATGGAAGTTTCTTGCGGTTTTTAGCAGCCAACCAGGAAACCACACTATCTTTGATTACTTGCCGGCCTTCTTCTGAGGTAACGGGTGGGCCATTTAAGCTGATATGCATCAGGGAATTTAGCATGTCCCCCTTCAGAAGACTTCGCAGGCGATTCTTGATTAACTTCACTTTCGATGCCCCCCTTTCGGGCCAGGCATTTGATACTGGAATGACAAGAAGGGCTTCTACAACAGAGATCATCAGAGGGAAATGTCCTCGGTAAGAAAACTTCTGCTTAACCAGCTGCTGCATGACCCATTCTGCGCAAGAAAGTTTACCATCTTTGACAGTTTGAGGCAGCTTCCATGTGAGGAGGTCGTACTTGATGAGTTTCCACTCAGCTTGAAGCTGTGTTTGACTAACTTCATCACCTGGGAAGTAGTGAGAAGCCAGAACATCGATGTGCTCTTGGCCATACTCCATGAAATCATCACTCTCTTTAGGTGGTATGGCTGTTTTATCAAACACTTGCATTGCTGTGAGAACTGGAGTCGCATCTTTGAATCTTTTGGTGATATTCTTGACCAGCCCATTGACATAGTTCTTTAAGAGATTCTCCAGATACTCGATGTCTTTGCTTGAGAACTTGATTTCAGTAACAGCCAAGGTTCCTCCTTCAGCTAAATCATCTTGCAGCTTCTTTATTGGAGATTTACTGTCAACAAGTGCGACAAGTTTCTCCTTGCAAACGGTGATTGATGGTTTGATGTGGGCAAAGTTGATCGTACCCTGCTGGAACACTCTACTAAGGTCACTTAGTACTGGAAGAACTTCACGAAGAATGTAAATGGTGCCTATTTTCTTTACTTTCATGAGCTTCTTCAGTAGACCATAGCAAGACGGGTCTGCCTTCAACTGGCGGAGGGTTTGGAGGATGGAAGGAAGGTCTGAACATACTGCTGCTATGGCATTGTCAAAAGATAGCCACCGTGTTTTGCAGGCCTTCTTTAACCGCTTGCCAATTCTCTTGTTTGCCTTGGCCCCAAGAGTAAGTTGTTTCATCTCTTCTTGTACCTTTAGGTATGCTGCAAGCTTCTTTGGAGAGTTGTCGAAGATTTTCCACAGCTGTGTGACCTCTGTCTCCACCGCCTTTATCATTGCTAGTTCCTCGTTGGTGTCCGTGCAGGCCAGAGCTAACCTGTGGCATACACAATGAACTGCCACCAAGCTGATGACATCCTTCTTCAGTAATGCTGCTAGGCCTCTGGTTTTACCAGTCATTACACTTGCCCCATCAGTTGCAAGGCCCCTTAGGTTCTTTAAGGGAATCTTCAAAGCTTGAAGCTGTTCAGTGATAACACCATGTAATGTTGTTGCATCAGCACTTGCAGATTCTTCCAGAACATTGGCTGTAAATAAGAACTTGCACTCTAGTCTGGCTAGGTCCACATCAAAATACTGAACAAAAGCCAGCATCTGCTCTTCATTGCTGACATCTGCCATGTCATCCACCAACAGGCCATAAAAGGACTGCTCTTGAAGCTTACCACAGATATGATCACGCACTGTATTTCCAATCGTAAGAAATATCTCCCTGAGTGATCCACGAGATTGATGTGCGAAATACTTCAGCTCTTCAAGACCCAAGAGCTCCATCAGCTCAAGGAGGGACGTGATCTTCCTGTTGGCAATGGACTCCTTCGCCAGCCAGTACACTGCATGGAAAGCTTCCTGTAGCACTACAACCTTAGAACTCTCCTTTTCATCCACTTGCTTTTGGAAGTGAGACACTCGATTTAACAGCTCATTCTTCACTGTTGTCTGATGTTTTGCACAGGTCATATGTTCCTTGACTGTACTCCACTTGAATCTTGTGGATGGATCACTTGAAAATGTTTCACTTCTGTTCTGGGCAGACTTGCTTTTATGTTTACGGCAGAGTAGGCAATACATTCCCTCGTTCTCCACATAAACGAGCCACCAGATACCAGTTTGGGGACAAAAGCATGTCTCCCTCTTGAACAACCACTCGTGCTGAAAACGATCTTTCTTTTTGGTCATCTTGACTCGATCCATCTCTTCTTTTGAAATACCATTGCAGCCGGTGTTTCGACATTTATGGAAGTGATGCATTTTATCAATTTGTGCTGATGAAAACAAATTTTCAATGATTCTGTTTGTCTCATCTTCTGGTAGTTGTGGTGCGCTAGATTGCAATGCTGTGCTATCCTCACTGAGAAGAGCTGGGCCACTTGAAGCTGAACCGCTTAATTGATGAATAGAGCTGCATTCCAATTCCTGACTAGTAGATGCAGTTGTTTGATTTGAGCTGCTATTTATCTGGGTACTGCTCTGTGTGGTTACATCGGTGCTTACAACTTCCATCTCTAAAAAACCAAAATTAATTAGACTTGCTTAAAAACCCTTTTCCCATTTTGCCCCTCTGAAATGCATGCCAAAAAAGTTAGGGATGCAATAATAAAAGAACTTTTCACAAAATTTTACTTCTTTCACAAAATTTACAATTATCAAAATGTCCTTTTAAAAATGTAAAAACCCGGTAAAAAAAAAAATTCCTCAAGAGCCCACAAAAATGAAATGAACATTTTACTAATTAACAGAGGCGCCGTCACGTCTAGCGGATAAATTTGACGACTTTCTTGTTTGTATAAACACGCATTTGGCTGCTTGAGTGTTTCGTCTTGCAAATAAAGCTTAACTTATTTTAAAATTATCCTTCTTCGTTTCAGTAGTAGTATTAGCCTTAGTATTTCTTTTTGATTACTTAAATATGTCAGCAGACACGCGCCAGCCAAAACGCAAAATGTAAATAATAGTAATTTAATAAGGCGGTTCAAAACTTTTACAGTAGCGTAAGAAACAAAAGTGTTTCTAAAGCGAGACAAAAGAATGGATAATTCGAATGATAGAAAAAAGTATAACGCTCAATTACATGAAAATGTTAGTACTCACAAGATAACCAGTGAACCAGAACGACTTTTGTCGTGTCCGGGTATTGAATGCATTGTGTGAGGTCTTTCCACTGATATTGTTTTCGTAAACAATACAAAACGTGTAAAGGACGAGTTTTTATCAACACTTACCTTGCTCGTCGTCTTGCTCATTCTCCTCTTGATCTTCTTCTTATTAATAAAATTGAAATCAAGCAAAGTCCTATTTCGTTTCGCTCCGCCGCCTCCGGTCGCCATGATTTTTTTTCTACCTCGTGCGCTCTAACGCAATCTCTTCTCGCATTTCGCAAGCACGCACATCGACGCGACATTCTCAGCTTTCACAATCAATTAAATCAGTTCCGAATCGTGTCACGCACACATTTTATTGTACCTTTTTAAGCAAAATAATTTTTTTTTTTACTCCCTGTGATCCGATTTGGCTTCCAAGGAATTGTTAACTGAACAATTTTATTTCCGCAATTCGGAGTAGCCGGC
The DNA here is from genome assembly GCA_016490735.1 of Pachyseris speciosa. Lineage (NCBI taxonomy): Eukaryota > Metazoa > Cnidaria > Anthozoa > Scleractinia > Pachyseridae > Pachyseris > Pachyseris speciosa. The sequence goes on from JAEMWC010001305.1 coordinate 141,222, forward strand.
GCAGTATTCGGAATAGCCGGTGAAATGAGCCGGTTGCCGGCTTATTTTGACAACCCTGGGCAACGGCAACGAAAATGTCATTTCAAAATGTAACTTCTCGTTATTGTAACTCTCTCGCGTTTTTTCCAACTTGTTTAACTTGTAATATGCTGGCGACCTATCCTGGAGCTAAATTAGTAAAAACGGCATTGAAGTTGGGAAAAAGAAAGCAGAGTTCACCGTCATACGGTCACGTTCTCCACAAAATCTAAAATTTGGTCATTTCACGTTGCTGTTTTGCTGAGGACGGCAAAGAAATGTACCCAAATGTAAAACGCACGTGCTATTAACAACAACAGGCTCAAAATATAACACCACCTTATCCAGTAGTAATAAACAGAATTGGAGAAAAATGTGGCAATGCCAAAACGGGTTTTTAACTGAATAATCTGTCCAACAGAAAAAGTGACAGTGATTGTGAAAATACATGTAGTAAATTCAGTACATGTCACTGTTAGAACTCACTGTTCATCTGACCAAGCAGAAACTCGGAAGACAAACCCAACAAAATTATAGATCACCTTCTTTGCTTGAAGTTTCCCCAGCATCTTGGTTTGACTCCTTTTTATCTGTAAGTAAAACAAACAATTTTATTACACTAATAACATTAAAACATGTAGAGCGGTTTTCACTTGAGCATCGAATCAAAGTAAATTGTGTTTGCTTGGCTTTGCATTGCTTCGCTCTATGATTGACCAATGACAGACAAAACCAAAACCATTCGTGACTTGCACATGCACATTTTCCCATGCTTTGCACCTGCTACATGTAATTGTTTTGAATTCTGATTGGCTCATTGCACTGCTGGCATCTATTGTGAGTGGTCAGAGCAATTGCTTTGGTTTTGGTTTTACGACACTCAAGTGAAAACCCCTCATCAGTGAGCATGTGCCATATCTAATCTGTTAAACTAAAATTCACATATGCAAGGTCTTGCATGACAATGAAATGACAGCAGACTATAAATGGCATGATTAACTTTCATCTTATTCTGCATGGCTTCATGCATTGATTCTTGCTCTATTTATAGTTAATTCATTTGTGGTTTAAATCTGGCCTAAAACAATGTTCTTCAAACAAAGAGTAAATTTTTGCTTTGCTGTCTTACAGCAGGTTAAGGAACAGTGGAGATACAATTCAAACTGATTTGAGAAACTTGAAACCAAAAAGAAATCTAAACCACACAATGTTCATTATAACATCACTTCAGATGGAACCACTACACATAATTATTTCTCAAACTCATTAATTATTCATAAGGGTGTTAGCCAATCGGAATACCCCATTTTGGTCAGGTGCATGTATCTTCATACCCAATGAAAGTACGGATAAGACACGTCTGATTCGTTCAAAAACTGATCAAGACACTTCAATTTTAATTAGCAACCTCAAAAATTACAGTGCAGGCAATTATTAAAACTGGCATCTTTTAAAGTAACGTGAAAACTACAGTTCTGGACCTTCCGACCTTTCATGCCATTCTGCTTCTCCGTATCTCCTGAGTATCAAGTGGATTCAACTTCTTGGCAACATTTTTATCTTCCAACTGATGCTTCAGAACACATGCTATCGCTTAAAAATGTACTGGGTGGACACCTTTCCCCTTGACTCTTTATACATCTAGCTATGACAAACTTTGAGAGCTAGTAGATACAGTATCCATTTCCTATATTTCACGGGGGAACAGAATTCACCTAGTGTAAGTCCTAATCTTTGACTAGACCACCGGTCAGGATCCAATACCGATACTTTCCGTCTCTCTTTCCAGCTGCCATGATACGTTGTACTTTGTAGGAGCTGGGACGGCCTTATAAGCTATCAACTGGTCCTTGGATAAGGTTTTAGATGGACGAAAACGACTCGCTCTGTCCGTGATCTCCGCCATCATGTGTGAACTACAGTGGATGACTTCTGAAGCGAAACAAACAACTCCCACAAAATGTATGCAGGGAAAGAGTTGTGAAAAATGCGAAAGATTGTATTCGCTATTGCTCGTTAATAGAATCGGTGCTAATTATTCAGATAATAATTTGCTATATCCCATTGTATTTTTAGCGCGTTTGAGAAGCCGTATGAAAAACTTGTGCTTCGTGTTTCATCAGGGGTTCCAAACACCTCGAAACACCTTGGAACCCCTGATGAAACACTCCCTCTCGTTTTTGATATATTACTTCACAAATGTGTTCACAGTTGCTGGCTGTGAAAATAATAAGTTACCTGAAGGTTTCCACAGAGCACTTTTCACAAATCTCTTTGCAGCTCCTTTATCTATTCTGATAGAGGCTGCAAACAAACAAAAAAGAATTGCCACAATCAAACACATTATCTGATATGAATGAGGGTAACCTCCTCTTTCTGTTACCAGGCTACTTCCCAGATAGCATGAAGTGGTTCACTCTTTCTCTAAGAGTGGGAAGGAGAATGCTGTACTATGTGCCTTCATTGTACAATTGCTTAGTCCCATGCTAATGAATGAATGAAGATCACATCTTTCTTGTTATAATTTACCATCCCTGATTTTTAATCTCCATGCAGCATGCTTTCAACATAATGTATCAAAATTATTGGGCTCCTCTGCCCATGCAGCTGACTGGCAGAGTGGATGCAAGAGATTTGCAGTGCCGACCATAAGGCCATGGGTTCAAACTACAGACCGTACCACAACCCAAGGCCTTAATAAAGATAAGGGGTAAGATAATGCTGGATGTGTGCTCAACATCTGTTTCAGTACAGATGATTGCACCATTGGACACTGACATCAAGCAACAGTTTAGATACTACTGTATCTTTGTACATTAATGTGTGCATGCATTTGTTTGTTTACTACAACTTAAATATCTAGTTACTATTTACTATCCGCACGGCCCAGTCGCGCAGCATGATTAGCTTTATCTATTTCTGAGTGGCTGTGCCCTCTCTCTCTTTTTTTCACAACAGTTATTTATTTCCTTTAAATTATTCTACTCCTTTCATATCAAGAGCACAGTAAACATTGATGTTGTTGTTGTTGTTGTAACTTCCCTTGTCTCAGAAAGGGTAAGGGTACCAGGTTCTGATGTTGTGGCCTGTCCCAACTAACATCTAAAAGTTGTGTGGAGGTTGGGAGACCAGCTGGCAACCTGTTGCCATGGAAACCTTATGTTTACAGAAACCACCTGTAATCAGCTGTTTTCTCAGTGAGTGCTCGAGCTCCCTAAAAGTCCTGTGATCAGTCAGGCAGAGTAGGTGCAGAGATATAATGCAAAGACTGTCCAACTGACCTTCTTTCTTTTCTGTTGCCTCTTTCACTTTACCCATGTACTTCTTTATTCTATCCTGTAGAATGGCAATTGACAATTAATAGTGGAAAATGTTAGGTGCTGTACAGGAAAAGCTTAAAGTGCTACTACGATCAGAAAATCACTCGTCTTTTTTCTTCAAATTTCAAAAATGTATTTTGCCTAACAACCGACTCTTTGAAATTTCAAGCTTTAATTTGGAGAAGTCAGTTTCTTATTTTGACTGAAATATTTCTATTTCGTGATCTGCCATTACTTTTTAAATCTTGAGAGAACTGGATTGAGGACAAAATGACGTAGAAAGTTCACAAGAGTAAGAATGCAGTGTGGGTAACCCCGGCTGATTTAGTATACAGTGCTGGGAATTTTGAGCTTTCAGACTCTCAAACTCATGTTTTGCATACTTAATAAGCTGCATTCACACACTGCAATTTTGAATAAATGACATCATTTTATCCTGGATCCAGCTCTCCAAGGCCTAATTGGTCAGTTATGAACATGAGTAATGACGGACCATTAAATTAAAAAGTTGTTCTCAAAGTAAACAGTCTTCTGCTTCAAATTAAAGCTTCAAATTTCGAGAGTCGGGTGTTAGGTAAACACACTTTTGAAATTTGAAGAAAAAAGACAAGTGATTTTCTGATCGTAGTAGCACTTTAAACCTACATGTACACAAAGTGCTAATAGTTTAATTGTTAACTTGAAAGCCTCAGTAGGTTAAATCAGGAGATGTTTTACATTTGATGGTCTGTTATTTCCTTGCAGTAATTAAAATACTGAATTACTAAATTAATAAATTTGGCATAATTGCATTCACTGGAAAAGAAAATTGATACAACTTTGGTTGGCCACTATTAATAGCTATAGATTGTCTTTCACATTGTGTTTTTCTCACGTTTTAACGAGAAGTTTAAGGTAGCTGGATATATGAAAGGGACCTTCCTCATACATTGTATGTCCTTCTGTCAATAAAATTGACAAAAAAAATCACAATTTAAGAGATCAAACTGTTGATTTCTCCCAACATCGGCTATCTGTGCATATTTGCCCTGAGGCTTTTCTGTCCAAAACCTCAAATAGTCCTATGTACTGACATTACGGTTAGAGGAGCTTGGTCATGATGTTTTAGGTCACTATTAGAGACATAACTAAAATGCATTTAAATAATGGGAAACAGAGAAATAACAATTTCTCAGGGAAGATAAGTACCAAAGAGACAAGAATAAATGCAAATGTGGTGAGGATGGTGAAGGATGGAGAATATTGAAACGGATTACAAATGACCTTTTTGAAAAAGTGAGGCTAAACTTTTGAAAACCAAAGACCGTGATGTAGCTCCTTTAAGACATTATCATTTACGAGGTGACTTACTAGTTCAGATTTCACAGGATGTTGCCTTGGGTTAACACCTTGAGTGGTAAGATACACTACAAAGGGAAAATCAAGTCAGAATGGAAACTTTTGGGGGTACAAACTTACTGCTGCTGTATGATACAAATAAACACAAACAGTACATTAGAAAGGTTTTAACAGGATTCAATACTGATCCAGTCTGTGATTAAGCAACCACAGGAACCATTATTATTAATAAAAGCAGATGTTAGCTTACCCAATACACTGTAATTTCCAACGAATTTGAAGTAGACAAAACTATTAGTAAAATTAATAAACCTTACAGCCTGAAAATGTATCTGTGGATGTACTGATCTGTACATTGCAGTCATTTCTGGGGTTTTCTTTCTTTTTTTTTTTCCCCTTTCTTTTCTTTTTATTGCCTTATTGCATCCAAAAGGAGCATTTAATCTTTTTCTTTGGCTTCCTTTTAAAGTTCTCTTTAGTATTATTATTGAAAACACTAAGTGCAAAACAGCGAAAAAAATACAGGGCAATGTTTACCACACAAAAACAAACCTGTTTGCGAGAAATCAGCTTTTTGAGCAAGATAAAAATAGAGAAACACTCAAAAAGTCACTTAGCATAGTGTTATTCCAAAGTCTTCAATTATATTACAGTTGTAGTTCAGTAAACTTTTTAATAGAGTGAAATAAACTACATGTACCATAGCACAGGAATCATTAAGCCACCATGCGCATCATAACTGCCTGCTAGACTGTAAGTTACTGACACATTTCATTAAAAAGAAAGAAGTGTTTCTTCACTCACTCCAAAACATTGAGTTGATGGCATAAGCAACAACAAGATCAAGTTTTGCACTTTCCAATGGATTCATCTGTAAACCAAAAGAAAACATAAAACAGATGCCACTTGAAGTGCATTATAAACTGAACCCTGAGCCATTAAAGTGTATATAACAAAATTCATTAGCTTGTTGGAAAGAGCTTTCAAATTGATGAAGAACGGCATTTATTTTATTGTGATAGCACTCTTGGTTGCCGAGTTATTCAAGATTTTGATTTATGCAAATTAGAGAACTTGTGACATCACAAGGTGGGTCCAAAATGAAGTAAAATCACAAAATATGGAATATCTTGAAATTTTGCAGGGTTGATGTGCTACCAGAACTACACATTGTGATAGTGGCTATGATGTCACCATAGCAACATATTCATTACAAGACCTCTACCTCCCAAAGGATAAAGAAGTGCTATTTGCTCATTTTGGACCCACCTTGTGATGTCACAAGTCCTCTAATTTGCATAAATCAAAATCTTGAATAACTCGGCAACCAAGAGTGCTATCACAATAAAATAAACGCCATTCTTCATCATTTTGAAAGCTCTTTCCAACAAGCTAATGAAAAATTTTGTGTCATACATGTATACACTTTAAGAGCATGTACAACCAACACCACCAGACTGCAGAAGGTACATGTAAATATACCTTTATAGATGTTTGTTGCTGTAATTTTCACGAGTTTTGCTGTAGTTCCAACAAACTCAAAGCGCGAGTCAAAATCAACCTATACATAAATACTACAGATTTAAAAAAAAGTAAAAAACTAAAAGTTTTCTGCACTAAGTCATCAAGGGTCAAGACAGCTTAACGCTGAAAACGTTCAGGTTTTTTACTTTTTACAATTTCTTTTTAGCCTTGTGAATATTAGTCATTTTAAAATTCTAGCAAATATTATGAACAGAAATACTTGTACACACCAAAACATTTTACAAGAGATTTACATGTACTACAATCCAATTTAACTTAAGTTTCAAATACTTTGGCTTTTAAAACCTCCTACACACCTTGAAATTATTTTCTTATGACCTTTTGTGGTAAGGTTTTGGATATTTACATAATTTTTTATTTAAAACTTGTGTTTGCAACAACTCAATAAAAACTTCAAATACAAGTCCTCATTAAATGATTGTAGACCTCATGTGGATGATGAGACACAAAGTTGTGTTGTTCCTATTCTCCCTCCCCACCAACGTCAGCTACACATTTCATTCCAGGAACTGAACAATCACATCTTGGCTTTTAAATTTTGTTGGCTAAGTTCCCGTAGCCTCCTTTGCCGCCGCTGTTTTTTGTCAGTTCTATTTTCCTTCCTGATTGGATACTCAGACACAATGGGAATGGGATGTCCGGCTCGGTTCAGCAGACGTTGGTGGGGAGGGAGAATAAGACTGAAACAAACAACAGCTGTGAAGGAGGCCAACACAAAGTCAAATGCAGTGAAGTATGGCTGCTTAAGTAATTAAAAAAACATTATGGCTATTAAAATATCTGGGGTCAGAATACAGTTGTACCTCTATTATCTGGACTAGCTGGGACTGAAGTGAATAGTTTGGATAATCAAAAATATCAATAGAAGCTTAAGGGGTCTCAGACCTATCTTTTGTGCATTTCCAAGGAAGTGAAATTTCACTTCAGGTCAAACATGTCATCATACTTTAAACCAGACGTCATATTGCTAATTCAAGTGCGAGCCCAGGAAATTTGAAAATATCACGTGGAAATATGTTACTGAAAAGACAAAATGTGCATGTGCAACAAAAACACTTCCAGTTTGCTTCATTTTCTTCTGGTTAACAAAAAAACTATAATAATTGAAGATTTTGTTTTGAATTCAATTTTTTTCAATGGCAGACCATATAAACCATGATTAAAACTTAAACTATGCTTCCAATTTACGGAATTCTACTGTTTCAAAGAAATTAAAAGCATTTCAAAACTTAAATCTGGGTCTTAAATTTTGCATTAAAGTGATCAAACAAAATCACAACATAGTTCAATGTGAATTTATATTTAATAATAAATCCACCAAAAAATGGTCATCAAAATGATACACATCCAATATTATAGACTTTTTGTTTTTGGTCATGTGATGATGGGTGTGGCCTGGTGACATCATCATTCAGTTCTAATATTAATAACTAGTGCTGTGTTATAAAATGACTTATGTGTTGCACAAAATGTCCAAGTTATACAACAATTTGCTTTAGTTAGCAACAGCTCCTTAAGATAGGTCAGAGGGCCCTTAAATGAGGCAAAATAAAACTGAATTAATAAGGAAATCGGAATTGAACGCACTAGCATACTGTATCATACAAATGAGCTTCATGGGCTCTTCCTTGTGCCTTGTTTAACATTCATGAAAATCTGGGACCAGAGGAAATACATGTAGTCTGGATAATGGACCTTTCTATGGTTAACGATGCCATTTTGGCTGGAGGAGGGGGGGGGGGGTTCAAACATGGTTTAAATTCAAGTAAATGTGCGGAAATTTGGCCAACTTTGAACCGATGTACTGTAATGCCGCTACAAAGAGACAATTTGCATAAAAAACGGTCTTCCATCGATTAAAATGTCCTTGTTGTTGAACAGGAGCAATTCTGATCCATTACTACATTTGTATAATAACTTCAACTCGAGGAAGTTCACCAAGATTTGTTTGTAGAAGGGTGGAAGGTCAGATTTTTCCAGGGATTTCCTATCATAATTACAACGAAGAAGAAAATTGAGACCTGCAAATTTTCCAAAAAAGTGGTCCGCAAATTGATTTCCTGGTTTCTGGGAAGTTGTGATCTGACAACAGAAGTCCAGTCCAGGCTAAATTTAAGGCTTTGAAAAGAGAATCGATATTTGGGGCGCGCAGACCGCCATCCACGTACAGTGTAATCCTGAATCAAGACATCTCTTTTAATTTTGTGTGGTTTCTTGTTCCAGATAAAATTAAAGATATGTTTTTTATTTGAGAGAACATAGCAACTTGGAATGACTGACATTGAAGCTGAATATACTAAGTGCGACATACCCAAGCACTTAACAATAAGGCACTTCCCAAACAAAGAGAGGTTCCAAGCCCTCCAGATGTCAAGTTTTGTTGACATGTTGTCAATTTTCATATCAATGTTTTTTTTGTTGTTCTCTTTATCGTTATAGGAGATAAAGGTTCCCAAAGACCTAACAGGTTCGTTTGTCCATTTCAAGCCAAAAGGTTTAGATTCCTTTAAGCCTCCACGGACCTAACCATATTGCTTTTGTCTTTTGAACATTAAGTTTAAGACCCGAGATGTTGCCGAATTTATCTAATACTGCCAGGGAATTTGTGACTGACGACAAATTACCTAAAAAGAGTGACGTATAATCAACGAATTGACTTATCTTATGTTCCGTTCCAAATAATTTAATCCCCATTATAGAGCTGTTTTGTCTAATAATTTCCGCCAGAACTTCTGCACCAAGAATAAAAAGATACGGGGAAAGGGGGCACCCCTGTCTAACTCCCTTGATAACTTGAAGGGGTTAGTTGTAAAGCCGTTGTGTAAAACTGTACTTTCTGTATTCTTATACAACGTTTTAATCCATTGTAAGATACTGGTTCCAAAGTTAAACATTTCTAGCGTTAGATGAATAGAACTCCATTCTATTGTGTCAAACGCTTTCTTGAAATCTAACAAGAGAAGAATGCCCGGAATATTTTGCAGTTTTGTTTGTTCCATAAAGTCATTTATTAACCTTACATGTATATTTTGTCCAATGTATCTTCCTTTCATAAATCCCGTTTGGGTTGAGTTTATTAGCTGCGGGAGGAATTTTTCTAACCTCAGAGCGATGGCTTTAGATGCAATTTTGTAGTCAACATTTAATAAAGTTATAGGCTGCCAAATGGAAAGTTGCTTGAGGTCTGCACTTTCTTTGGGATATGCGTAATGACACCTCTACATTGCGAGATGGAAAGCTCACCATCTTCATAGGCGGCATTTAAACAGTCGAGTAGGTCTTTGCATAGAATGTCGAAGAACTTTTTATAGAACTCCACTGTAAAAGTGTCTTCACCAGGTGATTTTCCATTTCCCATCGATTTTAAAGCTCTTTTACATTCTTCTAATGTCATTTTTCCCTCGATTTCGTCATGTTCCTTATCCGAGAGTTTTGGGATTTGCAAGTGGATATCGTTTGTAAGTTCCTGGAATGTTTCAAATGTGGTGTTGTAGACTGAAGTATATAGGTTTCCGTTTAAAGAGTTCATTTCCTCCACTATTTGATTCTCATCGTCTATAATTTGATCTTCGGATACTTGAAGCTCAGTTATGAATTTCTTGTTAAAATTCAACTTTTCCATGTTAAAGAAATATTTTGCTGGCTTTTCACCTTCTTCTGTCCATTGTACCGTAGAACAAAAAATAGCTCCTTCCGCCCTTTTTTCGTATCTACGACGGAGTTCATTCTTCACATATTCATGTTCTTTTAGTTCAGAGGACAAATTCTCATCTTCCCTACTGTTATTAATTTTTTTATCTAGGGCTTCTAAACGAAGTTCGATATCTTTTTCAGATTCCCGAGCTTTTCTTACTTTATTTTTGGAATATGGGATGTCGAGGCTCCGGATTTCCATTTTGATAAGTTCCCATTTCAATTTCAGGTTTGCAACCCTGCAATACTTATTAATAATATCAGCATAACTATCCCTAATAAGTCTAACGAAGGATTCATCGTTTAGCAGTAGATTATTTAACTTCCAAAGGCCGGGACCACGTTTCCTATTAGCAATGTTAAGAGATAATATGACGCTCTTGTGGTTTGGGGCGATTATGTTTTCATGTCAACTCTGGAGACTTGGTGTGAAAGGTAATTAGCAACGAGGAAAAAGTCTATCCTCGACTTAATTCTGCGAACATTTGATTCATAAGTGCAGCTTTTTTTATTCGGATTTTTTGTTCTGAAGATGTCAATCAGATTAAATTCGTTCATTAAAGCAATGATTTGATTCCGATATGCAGTAGGTCTTTATTGTATGCAGCCTTTCTTGTGGACAGCCTGAAGTGTGACATTCCAATCACCGCCTATGATAAGATTCGATAACAAAGCTTTACACATCAATAACTCTTTCACAGTTCGAGCGAAGGCTTGTTGGCAGGCGGGATTGTTTGGAGTGTAAATGTTACAGATTGACATATTCACTGACTGGTAGACAACATTAATTAACATGATTCTCCCTTTGGGATCGCAATAACAATCTTCAATTTTAAGTCGGATAAAGGGTTAATCAAAACACAAACGCCTTTCTGATGGTTTGACCCATGGGAAAAGAATATTTCACCTCTCCATTCCGATTTCCAAATAGTTTCGTTTGAAGGATCTGAGTAAGTTTCTTGAAGTAAATAAAGATCGCATTTTAATTCCTTTAGGTAGGAGAAAATGCTTCGTCTCTTTCGCTGTTTTTTTTTATCCCTCTTACATTTAAGGATACGAGATTTAAGTAGTGGCAAATATTGTAAATCTGCCTCTTTATAGCGGTGTTACAGTAGTTCAAAATCGGCCAAAATCCCATACATTTACTGCAATTTGCCCCCAACAAAATGGCGTCATTAACCGTGAGAAAGGTCCGGATTGCTGTTCGACTGTACACTCCTTTATAAAAGCTCCCGCATTCTCTTATTTGAATGCTTCGCTGATTTCAGAACGTAAGCTTTATTGAGTTAATCTTAATATAAATTGTTTCATTGTGAAGACGTTCGGTTTAGCTACCCCAAATTGAAATGATATTCAAGCTGCAAGCCTCAAATTTTTATGTTATAGAGCTAACCGTGTAAGTGCAACTCGACTTGTGCAAGATTATTTCAGCAAGCTTAGGCTGTTACTCTTATTTGCTTATAAGCTAAGAAAACACTTCCACTTAAGCTTAAGTTCAACTCAAATTAGCACGTGAATTCGAAGTTCGAAGTTGCATACTCTTTAGAGAATTTCCATTTATTAACCAACCTTTTCCTTTAGGTCATCCACCGAAGTCTCTAGCAGCGGTTTAAATACATCTTCAACCTTACCCAAGGCCTCGTGAAAAGTCTCCAACGACTCAGTAACTTCTTCGGGTAAATCAGGTTCCACTTCGATTTCGGCCGCCATCTTGAAAACATGTGATCGCAGGGGAACTGGGCTGGAAAGTGACAATTTTTAGAAACTTGTGACGTCAAAAGGTAACGGGAAAACAAACTTGTCAAAAACCGCCACGTGGCAAACCGGTAAACAGAAATTATAAGTTGAATTACAGCGGGTTAAGGTAGAATGATATAAAGTGCGCTTTTCCTCGGTCATACGGTCAGAGCAAGGCGAAAGATAGACAAGTTTTCCAAGACTTCAAGCAAGAGATTTTGCGTTCACTATGGGTGTTACCCTCTCGCAGTTCTTCAGTAAGATGGGCGATCTTTACCTCTCTTTCTCAAATCGAGAGGCTCGCATCCTCATGGTGGGGCTGGACGCTGCTGGAAAAACCACAATCTTGTACAAGCTCAAGTTGAACGAAACCGTGAGCACTATTCCAACGATTGGCTTTAACGTAGAAACTGTGAGTCCATGCAAGGATGTAGGATGTAGGATGTCGGCGGCCAAGAGAAACTCCGCTCTCTGTGGCGACACTATTTCCAAAACACCCAAGGCTTGATTTTCGTGGTAGACAGCTCTGATGTGGAGGGAATTTCAGAAGCGAGGCATGAATTGTTTAGTGTTCTTGAAAGTCCAGAAATGGAAGGCGTCCCTGTCGTTGTCATTGGCAACAAGCAAGACCTTCCAAGAGCCCTTAAGGCGCACGAACTTGCACAGAGGCTGACTTTGCTGCAGCACAAGGCGAACCCGTGGCATGTCCAAGAAGCTTGCGCTAAGAACGGCGAGGGTATTTATGAAGCTATGCACAAGTTGAGCGATATGGTGAAGGAGTTTGAGAAAAGTTCGAGAAGATATTGAACTGGCACTGGCCGCTAAATAACGAACACATAGCTGGACCGGTAATTAAGTTACTTTGATTAGCTATTGGTAGTGTTTTGGGTAGCTTTTATTTTTTAGTTGCATTTTCGAGATAATTTTAATACGACTGATATTCATCATCCGTACCATCAAGAGTCAGTGAAAATCGTTGGAGACAAAAGATGTCTTATTCTAAAAATAATTTTCTGGAAAGAAAACTTGCCTGATCTAGACCCTAATATTTCAGGGGCACCCAACGAGCAAAATCGAACAAAAGCTGTAGAAACGCATTTTTGAGTACCTTATGGTGTCTGAAGTCTGTTTAAAGCGATGTTTTCATAAGCTAGAAGAAGTTCATCTGTTCGGATTTCCTAGCTGAAATTTTAATTACCCGAAAATGTTAGGGAACAAAATCTTCCTTTGAGAAAATTCAAGCTGAAATTAACTTAACACGAACTTTCTAGGGAACTATTTTCTTTCCGAAAATGCTAGCTGACGTTTTTGACTGCCAAAAACAGCAATTACGACCCTTCCAAAAACGTCACGGGCTATGATTTTCCCATTGCGAATCTTTTAGGCCACGTTTTAGTTAAGAAAATCCGAGTGCACTCTTTAATCGACACCGAAAGCGCAAGGCGAATTACCCTCCACCGAACAGATATCTACCGAAACTTGTCGTTGGGTGCCCCCGATATTTACATTTAAGATTTCTCAGTAGCTGCAACAGATGTATAAAACCTTGCTTAAATTAGCAAGCCTTCCATTTGAAGCAGCAATTTAGTCTGTTAGACTGTTTTTTATTTGTCAATTAAGAATGTGCTAGACTGTTTTCGTCCTTTTCAAATGATAGGCTGCATGAAATCCATTCGATATTTTAGTGATGTCGCCTTCGGATTCTTTCCTGCTTTTGTATACTGAATTTTAACTTACTGTAATATAACTAATTATTGTATTCGAAATATTTCCCGATTTTGTACACAGCCTTTTTTTTTTATAGTTTCACATACCAAACATGAACATGTGTAACAGACAAAAAGTTACCAAGTTTGTACTTTGATGATTTGTTTTGTTTTGTTTTTTTTTTTTTTTACAAATTTTCAGTTAGTCGTGAGATACCGAACTACTTAAACTTTTAATCCAAAAGAAAATAAAACCGAAAAGCAGAAATCTTATGTTTCAGTCAGTTTAACTGAAATCATGCAGAGGTTAAAGTAATCCTGGGTCAGCATACATGTAATTGCCGTTCCTGAGGAAATATTCGATATATACGGAAATCTAAGTGATGGGGCGCTTACTATTTACACGATCCCTCTTGGTGGAAATTATAGGTGTAAATAACCAGTGAAGCAGCTTGTCCAAACGCAATTTAATGGACAAGTTACAAAACGTACCAGTTTCAACTGGAAAGCTCAAAAAGAAAACACAAGGTGGGCAGTGATTAAGCCGATGGCCTATAATTTCTTGAACGTTCTAAATGGATTGGTATGTACCATTTCATTTTCTACTGAACCAGAGTTTCCGGGTTTTCCGTGTAAAATGGTAAGGACCCATGGCAAATACGAAAAACTGGTGACGTATTAGTTATTGAAGTGTCAAAACTATCGTAAATAGAGAGCGACGACAAGATAAAGTACTCTAAGCAATGATTTTATTTGCACAATTTTATATACAAGGATAAACCGAGGTCATTTTAGCTTGCATCCTTAATATTAACCCTCTATCTTATAATTGTTTTTCCTGAGTGATAACGGTACTGGCCACTTTCCAGGCACTATTAAACAGTATATCCCCCGGGCTAATATTAGCATTCATTATTCACTATTTACAAAGTGTCGCATCGTTCATAAAATAAAGTACCTTTTATCTTCGGACAATACTGACGTAAACAGGAATAAATTAATTGAATGAAAAGCGCTCGTTGATACCGTGGGGATTGAGTGCCAATTTGAAAGATTAGTTTTTGCTCGAGATTTTTACGGCTTTCCGTGGTTGTGTTGTTTGGAATGGTTAGGGAGATTAAAGTGCCGAGCTTAATCCCCACGGTATCAACGAGCGCTTTTCATTCAATTAATTTATTCCTGTTTTTCAAGTTACCATGTTACCACCAATAGCGCAGCTCCATTTTCTGTATATAAACCATACACAACCCACAATTCCTCGATTCACTCCGACGAAGGGCTAACGCTCGAAACGTCAGCTAATCGAATCCCTGTACGGTGGTCAATTTACATTATCCGTTGATAAACCAAATTTTCGTGGTTCACTCCCCCACCGACGCAGCACCAGTTTCTTTAGAAACTAATCCCCTTTAACACTTTTTAAGGTCTTGCAATTTGTACCTACTTTGTTTTTCTTTCCGTTCCGTCAACACGACTCAAGTTACAGAGTACTCTGCTGATAATTCTATTGAAGGAAATTTTAGAGAGTTAATGCCTAGTGATGCATGGTCTCGTGCAATCAGTTCACCGTAGATTTTGGTTCCCATTGTCCGATGTGATAAATAGAACACTCCTAAGGCGACTCCCCTTTTTATTATTCGGCAACTTACTCCAAGCTTTGCTAATGACATATGAAATGAATCAAGCAAGAACCAAGCTTTGTTAGTTCTACAGCTTATTATTTTGATGTTATTTTCATTTAGTTCACGAGTAACTGTATAAACTATTGCTATTTAAATTTGAAATTTGATAAATTAAAATTGGATAATCATATCAAGATTATGAAATTAGCTGGCGGCTCCCAACACCGCTTGGAGCCAAATGTGACGAAAATTTGCCAAAAAAAAAATGGAAAACTGTCGAAAAAGAAACACACAATCAACTTTCCATTGTATTGGCAGATTAGCATTGGGTCCAATTCATTGGAATCCACCCGTTCTGAAGTTCTCCACAAGGACAACAGGCAAATATGAGCAGTTTTTATGGAGGGTCTCACATGGAGTGGTTTTCAATTGAGTGTCGTCAAACCAAACCAAAGTAATCACTCTGACCAATCACAACAGACGTAATCAGCGAATTTGAACCAATCACAAATTGAAGCTAATGCATGTAGCCGGAGCCAAGCGCGGGAAAATTCTCGCGAGCAAGTCACGATTGGTTTTGGCTTTGCATTTCATTGGCCGAAAAAGTGGTGTGACTGAGCTTTGCGAGCCAATCACAGAGCGGAGTAAAGCAAAATCAAAGCCAGTGAGAATGACTTTCGACTCTCAATAGTCCAGTTTCGAGTTCGCCATGACCGCTGAATAAAAGCACTGAGAACGCATTTGTACAGGGTTAGTCTCGACCTAAAGTAAAATATTCACAAATACCGGCGGGAAGGTGCCACAAATCTGAAAATTAAACAATAGACAAAGCTGTAAACAGGTCATCTTCTCGCTGGAATTTGTGAATATTTTACTTTAGGCCGAGGCGAACCCTGTATAAATGCATTCTCAGTACTTTTATTCAGCGGTGAAGACGAACTCGAAACTAAACCATTGAAAACCACTCTAATTATTAAACGCTAGATCCACATGAATTGATAACAGAAGTTTGTTATCCTCCTAGGAAGATTTTACTCACTACAAGTAGCAAGGAAAAATAGTGACTTTTTCAGTGATCATTTAATGCGTCGAGGTTGCAATCAAGGCCCTGTAACAGAGGCTGGGTGTTCTGACAAATCGGTGAGTCATGTTGGTGTACAGCTGTTCCCGTATTTCTTTCAGTTTGCTCAATTTCTTTTTCTGGTGGAGTGTGTTTGAGACGCTATAACTGCTTGCACCCCACGCTGAAATGCTGCATTGTATGCTGGCATAAACGCCTACGAAAAACAAACAAACAAACAATAGTTATAGAAGTACATATCTTTAAGTACACTTGTCGACTTCACGGGTGGAAGAGACAGAAAGATGCAAGAAAGAAAGAAAAAAAAGCAACCGTTCACTTCGAAATATGGCAGTTATTGATACCTATTAGATACCTAAACGCACATATGCGTTATGCAATACTTGGGAACTAAGTGAAATTAAAGCTGTAGAAGAAATGACAAGAAAAGACGTGAAAATGTGTGCCTTTCACCAATGCAAGATCACTGGACGAATCTTCAACACAACAGTTACTTAAAATGTCACGAGACTGCAATTGGAGTTCTTGTTAGGGACCCATCACGCCATCTCTTCGCAAAGCCATGGCACAGCTGTGCACTACAAAGCGACAGCACTGCAATACAAAGTGAAAGGAACACTCACCTCATCCCAGATTAGCTCCGCAACGTTATCAAGCTTGGCTCCATAATCCCTGAACTCCCCACTGAATCGAATATACGCCCACACTACAATGGCCAGCAGTCCAGCCCAGATAACAAGGTTGCACATGCGCACAAACGACACGAGGCCCACTGAACCGAACACACTTGAGAAAAGATATCCCAGAACCACCAGAGTGAAGAAAACGGCGGGCGTGCGCGCGGCGTTGAATATGTTCTTTCCATCATTGAGCTTCTCAAAGTTCTCAAAGGCCTCGTTGATCTCCTTTAAGAGTCTGTCCAAATACTCTTTGCTAAATTCAGTTCCTCCCATCTTGCGAGTGCCCTGAAACATGGCTAATGAAGTTTCCCTTGCTTCTTCGTGTTTCTTTTCAAGTTCGTGAGGTGCGAGGTAAGGTGTGTCACCACCGCACAACTTAAAAAGAAAGAAAGAAAAGAAGTTTGATTTGGGTAAGAGAAATGGATAATTCAAGACATACACACTGAGTGGCGTTTTCCCTTTGTAAGCGGACTTTATCAATTTCATCAAATCTTTTGGCGAAATAATCCCCAAATTTGACCAAACTGGGTTCACGGTTTGACAAACCTCCCGCCCGAGATCTACACCTGGCGTGCGTTTCTCGAAATTCCCGTAAACGTTTCGGGCCCGAACAACTATTTTACGTGGACTTGGTTCATTACGAGAAATCCATTTCTAATATTTTTAAGAATCTTCTAAGGAAGCATCCTATAAAAGTGGGCTAGTTTGCCCAAAAAGCTAGCCCCAATCGATAGAAAACTGACTTCTTGGGCCCGAAATGTTGTCCGGATGTTTTGAGAAAGATTCGCCTGGCTAGAGAGTTGAACAGCCATCATGCAAACAACGTCTAATTTCTAAGATGGACATGTACTAAGTTTTAGACTAAATAAACCACACCCAATCCATCAATTCCAGACACCTCCATAAGATGGGACACATTTTACTTTTTCAAACTCATTCTTGGCAGTGTCAAACAAATATTTCTGTTGAAGTCTAACAAACAACAAGTTTTGAAACGGACTTACTTGTTCCATGCGCTTTGTGTATGCGTCCTTTGAACTTGCCAGCGCAGCAAGGTTATTAGCTTCCGCTGTGGCCTAAAAGAGTTTCGTGATGACTTAAGTATGCATTTCTCCAAAACGAAGATAAACTGAGAAAAAAAAACTTACCAGCAACATTGACTTGGGCTGAGGCAACTCTTCACCCTGGAAGATCTTCATGTAGGCCTATCATAAATAAGTTATTAAAAGTCAACCATTAAACCATGTTACAAACTATGATTAAACGCTTTAACAAAGCTATCCGTTTAACGATGAAAACTTTCCGGTTTTGGACTTTGGTCAGCCATTTAATGCTCTTGGAGAGCGATCCTTTACACATCAAGCTCAAACTGTTTAACGTTTAACTTAAAAGCTATCCGGTTTGGTCTTTGGTTATGTCATGGAAAACCTTTAAATGATTGAATTTCCACTTGTTTTCCAATTTACAACCCACTTTTCCAAACTAAGGAAACGCGTTAATTAACGCTTTTCATTTTCATCTTTTCTACTATAAATTTCTTGCGTAGAGTGAGTGGAGAAGGGCGGAGGTAGGGGTCGGATATTAGCTTAAGCAACGACGACGGCGACTCGTTCAGCTCGTGGGTTGTGGGAGACCGAACCATCTAAGAACTAAATTACCATGTGATGAGCGCCCGTTGAAGTTGAGAGAAAGAAAGAAACACTCACCATCATGTGCTCAAGTTCTCGGCAAGACTTTGAATTTGGTCATTTCACGTTGAAGTATTTCCAAAGCATTGTAAAGAAGGGTGATTGTATTATGTTTTATTCAGTTATAATAAGTTATTATCGTTTCACATCTGTAAAGTTGGCTGGAAAGCCATTTTAATGAAGACAACTATTAACTATTTTATTGAAGTATAACTATGTTATTATTCTACAGTGTAATGTAAAACTTTATAACAATTAAGTAGATTATTAATATCCTTCAGACAGTATTCCTATCAACTCAATTATATTAATATTTACTATTTCAATTTAAACACTACCCACCTAGATTAGCAATTGCCATTTGCGCAATAGTGTGACCTTTTAATTTATAAGATTGATAAAATTTTTGTTAATAAACTTGAAACTTGAATACTGTTGTTTTGCAGAGGACAACAAAAAATGTACCAAAATTTTGAAACACAAGTGCAGGGCGATTGTTTTTGCTCATGAAACCTGCTGTTTTGAGGCGTTCTTCCTGCTGTTGCCACCATCGTTGCTCAAGCTCCCAACTGATCCTTTCTGGAACTACACATTTTGATTCACACTAACCTTAAAATACTCCAGCAGGCCCCTGCAGGTGACCTCTCCACCATTTATACTCTTAACAACAAGGTTCTCAGTTGACAGAACTGAAGGAGTGAGTTCACGAAGCTGGGTTTTAAACTCGTCATCAATGTCTGACAAAAAGAAATAACATCAAGTTATCAACTTGGCCAGTCAACATTCACCCGAGAAGCATTTTCATCAGACTGTGAGTAGTCTCTAACTTCAGCGATGAATTGTGGGGCTCCTCTCGCGTCACGTCTCCCTCGCAACTTCGCACGTGCATGTCTTTCGCCCATCCCACAATCCATCTCCGAAATTAGAGACTACACGCAGACTACACTTTCATTTGATATCATCATAGATATGTGCAGCTTGGAATAAATGAAGTTATCAACTTGGCCAGTCAACATTCACCCGAGAAGCATTTTCATCAGACTGTGAGTAGTCTCTAACTTCAGCGATGAATTGTGGGGCTCCTCTCGCGTCACGTCTCCCTCGCAACTTCGCGCGTGCATGTCTTTCGCCCATCCCACAATCCATCTCCGAAATTAGAGACTACACGCAGACTACACTTTCATTTGATATCATCATAGATATGTGCAGCTTGGAATGAAATATATCGCCTTTGTTTAACAAGGGTAACATTTAACAGTAATTCAACTGAATGGATTGAATGAAATTTGGACATCACTTCCAAGAACATTTAATAATTTATTGCAACTCGTAACAGAGAAAACCTTTTTGTCTTACATATAATAATCAAACTCTTATATCACCAACAGTGCTAATTGAAAATTTTGAGTATTTTATGTGCTTTCCAGGAGGTGGATTAAAAAAAAGTACATCACACCATTTTTACTGGGAGACATGCAGCCGTGTAAGGACTAAAAAGGTATTATAATGCACCAACCTTTCAAACTTCCATCAAAGGAAGGATTTGTGGCTACTTTTAGTCCAGGGTGAGGCATCAAGAAACAGCCAATGTCGCTGAAGCAAGACTTGATGTGCTTTCTAACTTGCATCAGCTCAGAATGCTGTTTTTCTGTCATGCGAAGACGTTTCTCTAAGATCTGGTTTCCACCTGCAGATCCGTATGGGGCCTCATAAGGAAAACTCCAGTCTCTCAACAAGAAAACCAATTGCTAAAGGAATAGAATAATTGCTGTTACCCAATGCATTAGCTTACAGTGCTCAAGTCACTGTTTTCCAAGCAAGATACAATGGAACCTCGATTTAATGAAGTGCCAAGGGCCTGGGGAAATTGGTTCTTTATGTCTAGGTCCTTTTCCACAGTTAAAAGGTCGAGCTGAAGAACATTGTTTGTTATATCAAGGACTTTGTTATGTAGAAGTTTGTTAAATCGAGGTTCCACTGTAGATATGTTGTAGTTAAAACCTGTTTGTGGTAGATTTGTTCCAGCAAGTTTGCTTTAAACTTCCTTTGTTACAGATGATGATAATGATGGCTTGAATAAATTTGAATCCTATGCTGTATTACTTATGGAACACCACTTGACAAAGCCCTATATTTAACAAATAGATTCCATGTTGCTGTGTGTCTGTTCAGTAATAGATCACAGATGACATCAAAATGTGGTAAAAACAAAGAAGTGGCACACGAGCCGCAGGCGAGTGTGTCACTGATGTTTAACCACATTTTGACGTCTTCTGTGATCTATTACTGAACAGACACATGGCAACATGGAATCTATTTGTTTTATATAATAAAGAAACAAAATGCAAGCAAAAAACTTGTTTATTTTCACATTTCTAGAAAAAAGTGGGTCGTGATGACGTAATCTGTGCATCCTTTAATAGATCATAGCTAAGAACCAATTACAATGCGCGAACTATTCAACTTATTATATAGACGTGTATAGTTTACAGCTGTAGACCGTCGTATGTCAACACTCATTCTTCAGCACAGTTCTACATATTAGTGAAATGTACGGATTACCGAACCCTGATGATATATTAATAACAAAGACTTATTTTCAAATCCCTTAAACACTTCACCCAACTTACTGTACAATTCACTAGTGTTTAATAAAGTTGCCAAAGTGTTTTTTACCTGAAATGGCTTAATGTTGCTTTCCTCCATGGCCAGTTTGCCGTATTCTGTAAAAAGCTGCAAACATAAAATAAATAAGGAAAATGGAACTAAAAAAACTCAGGCACTACTGCTGGCAGTAAAACTGTTACAAGAAGTAAGCAAAAATTATATTTCATACCTGCAGATGTTGGAGATCATCTTCTTGTATGTTCTGAGTTAAGTTGTACATCTGCAGACAGGGAATAGATTATTAGAACAATTCATTGTCTTGCAAAGTTAAAGGGAAAGATGCTCTAACAATATTGATCATCTTTGTCTGTGTAATCTGCTATCACATCAGAGTTCATTACGCTACTGGTAGATTTGAATGAGAAACTTGGTCAATTTATGCGTGATCTCAACTTACTACTTAAACATGAAATATTAAGATACAGTAGTCTATTTATATCTCAATTTATTTGTTGATGGCATCAATGCAAAGTCAATTTTATTTTTGGAGGCCATTTCCTTCATTCACATGATACAGTATGCACATTTAACCAATGGGAATTATCCATAGAGAAATTACATACTGGCCACAGTTGTGACTTGAATACAGAATGGGAAACGAGTCTGATTCCATGAAGTGCAACTGTGATCAGATACAGCGAAAGAAAATTTTTGTTCTAGATGTCATACAAAAGGGGCATATATCGCTTTTTATTATTCAACATAATGTGACAATGTTCAAATACGGTCATAGCATGCTCAATATTGGTCATGCATACTCAACAGATATCCTGCGATATACATAATTGTGTTTTGCTGAGAAAAATGGCAGCTTTTCCAGCTTTTGTGCAATGAAATACACAACATTCTGCTTTGTCATTTATGTGTTTACTGTTGAATAATACAGTCAAAATACTCAGTGTCTGCTGCCTATTATTCGACAAGTTTTGATTAATTGCGAACGGACTGCATTTTCATTTCAACCATAGCCTGAATGTGACCCCATTTAGCCTTGTCGGCTAAGTACCAGTAGGCGATATTCCGAGTGACTTTGCAGGATAATTGTCAATTGGCCTTATAATCCAAAATATCTCTAAATTATTTTGCTCTGCTTTTGCATATAGCATAGACTGGTTAATGGTATCAGAAATGAAGTTCTACTGACACTAAAAATAAAAAATAAAAAAAAAACATTGCAGAACTTCATTTTTGACACTACAACCAGTAAATGGGCTTGGACTCATCAATTTACTGCTTGACTTTTGCCTAAAACTGAACTTAACCACTACCTCAAAACAAAAAGAAATCGGTAATTGGTAACAAATCCGATCTAACCAACGTGTTGGTGAACGTGTTGGCCAACAGTTGACCAACAGTTGGTCGACAGTCGGCTGACTGTCGACCAACGTGTCGGCCAAATGATACGTTTGCCAATGCGTTGATTGGATCAGAAATCACCAAGAAATCAACCACATGTCAGATCTTTTTGTTTGCATTTCTTGAGTTTTTGGCCGAAATCCTAACCTAATCCTTTAATTCCTAGCCTTCAAATCACAAACTAAGTGTAGCACTTCATTTCTGACACCATTTCTAGCTTAGATAACGAAGTAAAGTGACTTAAGGGAGATTTTGGATTTTACAGCAAAAAATGCAGTATAAGCACCTTTTGCAGAAAAGCCTTCAAAATGTTGTTTTGTCGAGCAAAAAATGACTATTGGACTGTCATCCTCTTTAGACAGATACCTGGGTTGAGCTGGTCATGGTGCTGAGAGCAAATATTGTTGCACAGTCTCTCACAGTTGAGGTGCTGTCAAATGCTCCCTGGGTATCCATCAACAGCACTGCAATCTGCATGAGAACATGTCATCATCAGAAAAATTGAGAAAAGGTGCAGTAAAGAATGCAAACACTCTTTAACCAAACTGAAGTGACTAGTTTTGATTACTTAACTAGCTACAGATTATTGCTGATAACAATATAGCATATAAAGTTCCTACTATACTTGTTACCACTGGCCAGTTAGCTCGGAGCACCGGACTACCGTGTGGGAGGTCACAGGTTCAAACCCCGCCCAGACCAACACTCAGGGTCTTTAAATAATGGAGGAGAAAGTGCTGCCTTTGAAATGACATCAGCAAACAGATAAAGACGATAAACCGTAGGTCCCGTCTCACAATACTGTAAGTGAGTTGCATTTAATAACTTGTGGTACATAAAAGAACCCACACACTGCTTGGAAAGAGTAGGGGATGTACATGTAGTCCCTGGTGTGGTGGTCTATCTCAGCCAGCATGTGGTCTACCTGGCTGGATAATATTTAGCTTGAAGGACTTCTGAGCATTAAAATGAGATAATAATAAATAAACAGGCAGATTAGTCAGGCTATATATATTGGGTGTTGGAACTCCTTACCAGGCTCCTTGCCAGTTTCTTAAATGCGTTAATTCTGTACCAACAAAAGTTTGCAAAAAATTTATACAGCCAGCAGAAAACTCTCCTTACTCATGAATATCTGCAAAACTGCTCCAACTTGAACAAATTATAGTCA
This sequence comes from Pachyseris speciosa, assembly GCA_016490735.1. Classification (NCBI taxonomy): domain Eukaryota; kingdom Metazoa; phylum Cnidaria; class Anthozoa; order Scleractinia; family Pachyseridae; genus Pachyseris; species Pachyseris speciosa. The sequence goes on from JAEMWC010001305.1 coordinate 164,844, forward strand.
AATGTCAAATGCTGTCAGCTTTTTACCAAAATTTACCAAAGTTCACTTCCATTACGGACCATGTATTGCTGTTTTACACAGCACTCAGCGGATGAAGGATGGCTGATGGACCGTGGTTGGACCTGCCCAGCCCTTACTGAGGTATTTACACATACAACTGCTGCTGGTCAAAGCACAGTCTGTGAGCACATCGACAAATTCACACAATGTCATTCCCCCAATCAAGAGCTGTTTCTGGACTTAATGTTAGTATGAGACTGTCGCAAATTTTGGAGTTGGAGCAGTACTGTTGAGAACAGGAGGAAAAATGCCCAAAATTCTTGAGACCTTGAACAAATTTTGTTCCTGTTAAGATCTGTGAGCTTGTAGGCAATTAAAGTTGTCAGAGATAACAAAGCTTGAACTTTTTCTCTTTGGCTCAACAGAACTGAAAAATAGTGAAAACACTGAAATTTTCTCTCATGTTCAGCACTTTATAAGAGAGTCTAACTGTTTTTCCTTTTCCCTTTCCAATCATTAAAACTAACTTAAAACTTGTGTCTGTGTCTGTGTTAATCCTATGTTGTAATTTAAAGTTAAGGTGTAAGCCCCCCGTGATGAGCTTATTTAGCTCTTGGGGCGAACATGTAAATAAATATGTTTAAATAATAATAATAATAATAATAATAATAATAATAATAATAATAATAATAATAATAATAATATAATAACAACAACTCCTCGGACCGGCACATATCCTCAGAAAAGTGCTGGAAGTCTGAGGTCTCGGGATGAGACTTGACTGGATATTTCTTCCCAGGGAAAATCCCTGTGCTAAATTCTAAATAATAATAAAAAATATAAAATCACCTGTTGCCCGAAAAAAAAAGATACTTCTGCACAACCCTTCCTACTTCTCCTCCTCCTTCTTATCCCCCTTGATCCCCACCCCCACCCAAGGAAAAAAATCCTGAACGAACCTCTTCACCACTGGGTAGAGTCTTGATATATGGTTTGCTCCAAAGAAGGATGCCAGTGGTATCCCTCTCTGATCCTCCTCGCCAAGAGAATCCCTCCAAAGCTTCTGTTTCTCCACCGATCCAGTCATCATGTGTCCCCTGGTGGCAAAGGCAGGTAATCATACCACTGAGTGAACATTACCTTGTTCAGGGGGAAGTTCTCCTCAGTGGTAGAAATAAAGGGGGAAGGGAAATGGGACATGTATTTGAGGTTCCTGAGGGTACTCTTATATAAGCCTTGTAATGCATAACTATAACTGGGAACTCTCCCTAACAAGGAATGGAAAGAAAAAGCATTACTAGTCTTAAAATAAAATTGGAAAAAAAAAAAAAAACAGAGTTGAGCTAATGAGCTAAAAAAAAAAATGAAAAGACAATTAACAATAATTTGCCTAGCTATTTACTGGCCCTTCTTCTTGACTCTTTAAACAAATTGTCTCACTGAAAGTGTATTGTCCCAAAACCGTTAAACTGTGACAAGTCAATGGAACTGTTAATGTTTGCTGTTGTTGTTTCTGATACAATGGTGAATGCTAATCATGGCACAAGGAGGAAAGGGGCCCAAAGTAAAAGAGGACTGCTTGATCAGAACTGTTATTGACCATTTTGGAGTTGAGTTGCACAGGGAACTGGGGCGAGTTTCAACTTTTAACCAATTGATAAACTGACACCATCATATGAAAGATAACATTGAGATTGGCTATTTGTCCTAGTTTGATGCTTTTACGTTGAACAGAGAACAAGTTATGGACAAAGTTCAAAATCCATAGTTACAAATGTCTCTTGAGGATGCGTCCCCCAAAACTAGACAAACTCTTAAAATTTTTTACGCTTTCTGTGGTATTTGTAAAAATGGGCAATCAAAGTGATTTTCACCTCAGTTATTTCTAAATGGTAGGTACATGACAGGAGTTTACAGTTGTCTTTTTAGGAGTTTGTATGGTTTTGGGGGATGCAGCCTCAAAATTAGAGACATTTGTATGGATTTTGAACCATGTTCTAAAAGTCCATAGCTTGGTCTCTGTTCAACCTAAAAGCATCTAACTAATGGTCAAATGGTCAATGTCAACCAAGCCTGTGCTGTAAGGAAAATGTCTGGGAGCCCAAAACTCTCAACCTTTGAAATCCAGAGTGCCTAGCTTAGTAACTTTGGGCAAAAAGTAAGATTTCCTTGTTGCCCAAAGACAAAGGTAAGTTGCCAGGGGCCACCAGGCGCTGCTAGAGCACAGCCTTGTCAATGTTATCTTTCATGTGATCATGTCAATTTAGTGGTTGGCTAAAATTTGTTAAACTGATGGGCTCTGTCCTGCTTTATGGTTGTTTTTTAGTTTGTTGTTTTAACTTTATTTTACTACTTTAAATAGTTGATCAGTGCTTTAAAACTTCCTGGAAATGTTTAATTGTTATTTAAATCTCCTGCATGCAATATAATTTAATAATGAAAATTGTAATGTTACGTCATGTTTCATCTTTTTTTCTTTCTATTTCTCTATAAATGAATGATCTGCATAGATTAGTTAGTGCGATTTGCAGATCAGTCTAGTTTGTACAGTGGAACCTCGATTTAACCACAGGGCACCCAGACAATCTGTTTGTGTGACCCTTTGTTATTTTATAGTAAATGTATGGGATTTACCGTATGTTTCATGCTCTAGCGACGAATCGCTAAATATATGTATTGAACAAGGCTAAATAAAAGTTAAATTGTCTTACCTGTGGTGTACTGTCGTCCTTTTGCCTCGATAGTGATATTTTAAGCGATTTTGTCAGGTTTTGTCTTCGCCGCCGACTGTGCCTCATAAGAAATGAAAAGGGTGGAAAGACCTTTGAGCGGCTCCAGCACCGAGCCAGCACCGAGGCGATTTTTCCCCAGAAAATCGCACCACTCAGCTTCCAAACCACGCAACATAAAGGCTGAAACATTCATGCTTCTTCCCGTGCCTCTCGATCGAAAATCCGACCAAGTGGTCCCAAGCTAGCCCTCGAAGAAAATCAAAATCAAGTGATCGAAATGCGTAACAAGATCTTCATGTGCCAGCTAGAAACCATCCTGCTGATTGCCTGTTTCTGATTGGACACCGTTTAACAATAACTGATTCAAAATACGTACGGTGGTGGGGAAGTTTAATAAGTTATTATTAACGGTGTCCAATCAGAAAAGAGGCAATCAGCAGGACGGTTTCCAGCTGGCACATGAATATCTTGCTACGCATTTCGATAACTTGATTTTGAATTTATTCGAGGGCTAGCTCGGGACCGCTTGGGCGGATTTTTGATTGAGAGGCATGGGAAGAAGCGTGAATGTTTCGGCCTTTATGTTGCGTGGTTTGGAAGCTGAGTGATGCGATTTTCTGGGGAAAAATCGCCTCGGCACTGGCTCGGTGCTGGAGCCGTTCAAAGGTCTTTCCACCCTTTTCGTTTCTTATGAGGCACAATCGGCGGCAAAGACAAAACCCGACAAAATCGCTAAAAATATCACTATCAAGGCAAAAGGACGACAGTGCACCACAGGTTAGACAGTTTAACTTCTATTTAGCGTTGTTCAATACATATATTTAGCAATTTGTCGTTAGAGCATGAAACATATGGTAAATCCCATACATTTACTATAAAATAACAAAGGGTCACACAAACAGATTGTCTGGGTGCCCTGTGATTTAACAAACCTCTATATAACGAACCCTCGATATAACGAACGATATTCTTCAGCCCGACCTTTTAAAATGTATGGAAAAAGACCTCAATATAACTAACCCTTGATATAACAAACCAATTTCCCCAGTCCCTTGGTACCTCTTTAAATCAAGGTTCCACTGTAAATGTTTTTTGCTTATACACTTATTTGGAATAAAGTGTGTTATAAATGTGTATGTTTACTCAGTGCCTCCCTTAGTATGCCACCATTAATACTCTGCACAATACTCTGGAATTATGGGCAGTGCCTCCTTAATACAAATGTATTCACTAAAATGCTAATAAATTATTATTCTTAATAGCAGGGGCCATGTTAAAAAGGTCCTTTAAGCCATTCTGCAATGTGCCTGACCATACCTGCTATAGACAGAGGTACATGCACAAAGTTCACCAGGGGCATTGCTAGCTAACCTCAGCACCTGCTGTCAGAGTAACCAAAGGCTGAATCTCATTGTACAAAGTACAGATTTATTCCATTGTGAAAAAAAAAGCAGGTAGATCTTTGCAAGAAACTTCAGTGCTCATGAATGAGCACTATATAAAGTTTTACATTTTTTCTGTTCGGAAATGTCACTCAGGATTGTCTTCAGACGTGAAATCTGTACATCAGGCCAGAAACATTATTTGCATATGCAGATACCTTGTATGAACGTACGTAATTTTTCTCAACACGAATGTACGAGCAGTTGAGCTTATAAATACCAGACTTAGATGAACTTAAACATATATCATACATTTCCTTGGTTGTAATAACTGAAACTTTCCTGGACCGTTAGCAAATTGATGTTCGTGTGCACCCCACCTGTATCAATACAAACACAGCCCATGCATTCAGTCGTTTTAAATAATTCAAATTCTAGCCGGGAAAATTGTCTTAACTAGCTTATAATCTGAAGCTCTGGTTTTACTGACTATACTTGTCCTGAGAAAAATATTTCGCCAAATACAAGCGCCGGCCAGTAACAAAGACTCGTCAGTTAATAGAACAAACTTTAGCTTACGTAAGACGACAAAATGCGTACATTCATGCCTGTACTGTACATTCTTCTCACCTCTCTGTCCAAATACCGCAAAAAGAAATCGAGCAAAAACGATTTTCCTTTCCTAAAGGCGCCAGCAACGGAAACGACGGCAACCTTCTTATCCCTAACACTGTCATCGAGCAAAATGTCCTGCAGAGCCTTCTCGTCCAGCTCAAAGCTATGATTTTCTGTCGCAACCACAACAGGAACCGGTCGCGCACCCAACAATTTTGAATCCAAATCGTGTTCTTGCGATTGTGTCATAGTGCCTTCACTCCCTGAGGAAAACAATCAAAGTAGCCGCTAGTTGGTAAAAAGGTCAACTCGAGTGGTGAGGAAATCTTCAACGAGATACAAACCGTCCTGTGGATCAACGTCCATTTTTTCCGGAATTTTGAAATTGCCCTCGGTATTCGTTGTAAATTTCCAAAATGGCCGCGCAACTGCTTTGATCGCGCTGGATCATGGGACGATTTTCTTCATTTGAGGTTTCTCAGGGGAGGGGTCGGTAAGCCCTACTCAACCCAAATTAGAGATTATTTGCCAAAAAATAAACATAAAGTTATAAACATTCACTTCTCTTCCTCATTTTTCTTGTTTTACTGACATAAAGGTATGAAAATTCACAATTTTGTGATAAAACCTAGTGAAAACGCAAGCCGTTCCCAGCGCTACCCTAATGGGGGAATGTTGCTCTTGCTCAATTTGTAGAATCCTGGGAAATTTTCAAACTCGCGGACATTTTGTGTTGTGCTGTTCCTCTTTTCTTCTAATAACGTACTCCATTTAAAGCACCTGAAAAACAATGTCAGAGACATATGGTAAGCAAAATATAAATTAAATTTTTGCAAAGAAGCACAGTTTAGAAATCAGTTATGTTTGCCTTACCTCCGTGCATGTTTATGTGTTTCGAAGAGACTCGTTTGCTTTCTTCGAGGATCTCTTCCTGAAAGTCTCGATTCTTTTGCAGATTTCCTTTTCAAGTTCCTGGTGATCGGTAGTGCTGGGACTGGAAAATCGTGCATCTTGCATCAGTTTATAGAGGGAAAATGTAAGTTTTTAGCGCTTAAACCGACAAGAGAGCTTAATATGTAAGTTGGCCAATTAGTATGATATTGACGTCTCGGTTCGGCCTTTCTCTGCATAATTTTTCCCATATGTTATCATTATATTTACCTGAATAAACGTGTCCTTTCTCTAACCAGGCATGTTGTATTTTCTTGGTAGTTAAGCAAGATTCGAGTCATACCATCGGTGTGGAGTTTGGCTCTAAAGTAGTGAACGTTGGAGGAAAGTCTGTGAAATTGCAAATTTGGGACACTGCCGGCCAGGAGAGATTCAGGTTCGTAAACACCGCATCATTCTTTTGTCAGCTGATACTGAGCACAAAGAGCTGTTTAGCAAATGATTCATAAGTCTTGCAGTTATTAGAAAATTAACGATCATGCACGGCTTTTCATAATTCATCGTCGCCTATCATGGCTGCAAGCACATAAGGCCGCTTTTCGTACATGTACTTACGTCATGTTTTGTTGACACTACTCATGCAAGAAGGTGGTATGTTTCTTTCTGGATTTAAACTGATGGTCTATAATTTTTGTGATTCTCCCTCTATTAAAATTATTTCTTTTTTTTAGTCCTCCAAACTCCTTTGGAGCATAAACATACTAGTGCCATCAGTAGAATTCCCTTGCATCAGGAACCCGGCCAGACCGGGGTAGACCGGGGCCAAAGCTCGGCCTGAAAGCCGGGGTCAGCCCGGCTTGTGGCTGGGCTGTGGCCGGGCTGCGGCCGGGCTGGCCAGGGGATAAAAAAACCGAGGAAGCCCTGGCCACAGGGCCAGCCCGGCCTGGCCTGGCCGCGGTTGGCCGGGGCCAAATTTGGGAAAGAAAAAGCAAAACGGGGTAGGGCTTTGGCCAGGTTGGCCAGGGGATAAAAAAACCCGAGAAAACCACGGCCACAGGGCCAGCCCGGCATGGCCTGACCACGGCTGGCCAGTGAGTTTAGCAGCAGAGGTTTAGGGTTTACCAGTGGTGACATGTAATATGTTCCACCCTGCCAGGCCACAAAAACGTACACAAGCATTAATATGACTATTAGAGCAATGCTGATTCAACAGTCAGTTTAAGCATACCAAACTAATTTATAATGTATTGGTCATTAAATGTCTTTCAGAAAGGGGCACTGTCACTCCCATTCTTGTTATATGTTGAGATTGTGAAGAATTATAACTTAGCTCAGCCTGTTAAACATGAAGAGGTTAAGACTTCAAATGATTTGCTGCAAGGAAAATGAACAAATATCATGGTGATTTTTCCCAGACACAATGATAAAAGTTGAAAAAGAACTTTTAAGTTGCAATCCATTTTCTTCTTGTCATCTATGGCCATACACGACCGCAAATAGTTTAAATGCCCATAACAAGTACTTACATAAGAAGGCTGCAAGAAATTAAAGGTGCTGTTGTTACAATTAAATCTTTGGGTTTATCCAAATTTTGTGACAGTGCCCCTTTAACAATGTGTCTATCACAAATTTTTTTTTATACACAATGTATAAAACAAATGACTTTCTTTGAAAACGTTATCAGAGAATAAGATGAGGAATAAAACTGCATAGTCTGATCTCATAAAATAATTATAATTTTTGTTTTGGTTTCCCTTGAAAAATAACTTTGAGAATTCATAGGAATTCCCAATAATTTTCTAAGAATTCCTAACATTTCCAAAGCATCTAAGATATTTATGGTCATAATGCTAAGATAAAATGTTGTCTTTGTGTGATGAAAGCAAAGGATGAGATTTGAGGCTGTCCAACAATTATTTTTATTTACAATAAGCAAATTACACTTCACTCAAATTAATCATGACTTCAAATCATTGAAATATACGCAGCAACGGAATTTGTTTTTTCTAAATTTTTACGTACACAATATCAGGTAATGTCAAGCGTAGTTGTCTGAATCACAGATTTCTAATAAAATAAATTTCTAACAATATAAGCTTAAAGCTTAAAGGTAAGTAAAAATTAAGGTTTAGAAACTTGTGTATTCAAGGGAAAGCCGATCTAGAGATTTATACATTTGAATTTTAAAATTTACATGAACTGGGGCAAAAATGAGAAGAAAAATGGTAAACAGCGGACTTAGCTTATTGATTCAATTTTTTGTGCTGTTAACACGGAGCTTTCTTTGCTGCTCGCGGATGAGTTTGTCAACAATGTACCACCCCAGCTTGCTCCATGATGTCTAAAATAAAAACACGATTTCATCAGTGACCATTTATTACATGTAGAGGTTCTTGACTGGTTTAGTCATTATTTCACTAGATCTAGAGTACTCAGAATAATCTAAGACCGGCTGCTGAAATTAACTTGATCTGTACTTTTAAAATAACCTTGCGTTCAAAATATTCGGTACGGTAACCGATTCAAAGACCTCAAGACACGACTGACATCGCCGTGATGGATTGCATGCACTGTTTAGCTCGCGGAGCACAGTTTCAGTTATGCGATGGTTTTGTTCTTTCAGGTCTAATACTGTGTCGTTCACAAGTTACAGCCTTTTATAATTTAACGAATTTGTTTGCACTTACCCAAATCTCTCAATGGCTTGCCTGCCTTTCATTCTATCGTACCGGCTGATACATTCACAGTGATGCCTTCATTTAGTTGCACGTCGGCGCCACAAACTTGCTTTCTGTTTACCACGCTAACGCTGTTTTAATTCTCCCACTGAACCACTAAAAAAACATCTTCGAGATGGGAAATATAACAGTTATTCGCACAATCGACCAACCGAAAAGACAATTCAAAGATGGGCACCAAAAGTTCTTTCGAGGAAAGTCACGTGAAGATTTCCACGCTGTCATTGGCTGTTGCTGAGTAACTTCCGCTGGATGGCCTGATTGTGGTCTTCAGAGAAACATAAGCTCGCAAAACCTTAATCCTTATTTCACTTGGACCTTTTCGAATTGTTCATCGGGGATATGAAGCTATTTTCTGGCGGAGATTTTGACGAAAACACACTTTATGGAAAGAGTCATCTTCAGCTGAGGATAAAACAGTCATGTTTTAGTCGTCGAACATTGTCGAATATCACTAATGATTCTGTTCATGGTGTAGGTGAGAAAAATTATCTCTCGCTTAACTCTTGTTTTTACGTTCTTTTCATTTCAAGGGTCTTTCTAAATTTAGCATCTTAAGTTTCATTAGCTTTTGGGATAAGTCACTGAGTAAATGTTTGACTTTACGATTGTGTGATTTTAGGATTGTGTTTTGTTTTATATTAATTTGTCTTTTTGCCTTGACATTTAACTTATTTAAGTTAACCTTGTGTTTAATTAAGTAGCACTTTTTTGTTTAGGCTTAATAATAAATTTTTTTCCTTGGAAGAAATAAAATCTTGATCTTAAAGATTCACAAAACGTTGCAGCCTTTCTTTTAACTAAAGTGGTGGAGCTTTGATATTAACCTCAATTTATACTCTCAAATTTTTATAGTCTCTCTCTTAGTTTATGATTGATTCCGAGACATTCAATTCTCAGTAATATTCTGTTTAGGAGCAGTAATATGTTCAAGTGCGATAAAATTAGTTGCTATAATTGCTTTTGTAGATTTTTTGTTACATTTATGTGAAAACCAACAATATGTCTATCATTTTTGTAAAAAAAAAGTTAGCATATGTATTTTAGCAAAGAATTCCCTTCATGGGACAACATGGCCAAAGATACCAGGTTTGGCTGCAAGCTTGTTATACCTTTTTAGGCCTGGAAATCCAAGAAAGCCTGGCTTAAATCTTGAAGGCCAGGAAGGCCGGGCTTTTTTTACCAAGGTTACCGAGAAAGCCCGGCCTTGGAACTAACAAGGCCACGAAGGCCAAGCTTTGGTGGCCAAGGATGCCGAGAAAGCTTGGCTGTGGCCATGCTTGCCGGGCTTTACCAGGCTGCATTTTCCCGGTAAGCCTGGCCAAAAACCCGGAAAGCGTGGCCTGGCCAGGCTTTGCCAGTCTGGCCGGGATTTTGGCCAGGCTCCTGATGCAAGGGTTGTGAATGCTTGAACCCTCATGGGAAATAATGGCATACTGTTGAGTCATCACTACCAACACTTCAGACAGATTCATAATCTACAACATAACGGGCATATAAATTAAAAATAAGCAAAATGACCTTTAGTTACCCTTGGCAGTATTTATAGCACAAAGGCTTGTGGGGCCAAGCATAATTTTTACTCAAAACAAATAATTCAAATAAACCCAACTGGCAGGAGGTGAACCAATTGGCTGTTTGCAAGTGTAGTTGAGCCAGAGCAGGGCTTCAACCTGGGCCTCTGCATTGTAAGTCCAGTGCTCTAACTGTTCCACCACCCTACCCCCTCCTAGATTAACAGCTGCTACACCATGTTACAGAAAGACAAGCTTTTTGAAATTGATATGCTGTCTACAGAACAGAATCCTTTATTTAATTTTAGGCTCAGGGTAACCCTTTCAGATGCTTCAAAGCAACCTGCTATCAACAGGAGTTGTGTTATGTCTCTCTTTATATACCATCATGTTATTTGATTTAACTTTGTACAGTATAAAGTGTTTCGCACATTTGTTTGACCATGAATTAGCAACGTTGTCACAGTGTTGCTTGTTTGACCAGGGTGTATTCATTTCGAAAGCAGCATATGGATCTAAGCATAGTACTGCTGGCACAGACCTGGGGTTAGCATTATGACTAGAAGGAATTTTTGTTGTTTCAAAATTGATCAGCTGAATACCAGTAAGAGCAACTTAAATCATGCAGCTGCAAGTGAGAAAAGCTACCATATTGTAGCCCTAATAGTGCATGCTAGGGTTTCTTAGGAAAGATATTTGTTCAACCAAGGAGTTCAGGAAGGTTTAGTTCTAATAGTTGTGAAGGGGCTTATGTTCAGATATTTTCAATTTTCTTTTTATCCAGAAGAAATTGCTTGGTTCTGTGGATGTTGCTACTGTATAGCAGTATACATGTACAGTATGTTGTACTGAGACTTGCCTCACTTCAGATGACACAACTTTGCATAGTTTGCATTTTACTAAGTGCAGAATGATATGAATTGTTTGGTTTGGGGTATTCATGGACCTCCCCCTGAACAACCATAATTATTGAATGATATCCATAAATTCTATCAATTGATAATAAATTGCTTATGAATAAACTATTTCAGGTCTGTGACTAGGAGTTATTACAGAGGTGCTGCAGGGGCTCTACTTGTTTATGACATTTCAAGGTAAAAATATAAGAGAAAAATGGATTTCAATCATAAAATGACATTTCACAGTAGTCCATTTATTCTGGTTGAGTAAAGTACATGTATTAGGGTAGACATTTCCTATAAGTTAAATTCACCTTGTGATAATTTGTTGCATAGATGACTGCTTTCTTTTGCTTTCTGCTTACTGCAAAACACACTCTAATAAACTTCCTTGCCTTGGCACATATTATGAAGCAAAACTGCATTGATAAAATTTCTTCTATTCTAATTTCAAGCTACTGTCTTTTGAATTGTTCATTTTAGCAAACAAGCCCTGGTCTCCCCTGGGAATCCCCCTTTTAACTGAGCATTGTATAGTGCACCTATGTTTACTTATTAGCTTTCATTCACATACATCTAAGTGCAATTTTTTTTGTATATTTTATTATTTTTTGTTATGTTACAGTGTCCCCAATTAGCAATACCATACTAAAGTTATATGACACTTGAATAAAGTTTATCATTATTATTATTATTATTATTATTAATTTAAATAGCTGGATGGCTAAGCAGTCAGTTTCAGTTTCAGTTTCAGTTTATTTTTTGCCACTTATTGTTATTTTAAATTACAAAATATGTATTTAACTACAAGAGATATTAAATAATTGATAAGAGAAAAGCATTAGGCGAGGATGCCCGTATAGAAACCATTAGGGTTTATTCGGGCTACAGGCACCTCAAGAAAATACAACTATAAAATGATACTCTACTACTCCTTGAACTGATTGCATTTATTCCATTCTTGCTATAGCCGTGAAACGTACAACTCACTAACAAACTGGTTGACAGATGCCAGAACTCTTGCCAGTCCTAACATTGTGATCATCCTTATTGGGAACAAAAAAGATCTTGATAATGACAGAGAAGTTACTTTCTTGGAAGCCAGCAGATTTGCGCAGGAAAATGGTTAGTGTCTATGTTTTGTTGTTTAAGGTGGCCTACAGTGTTTACAAGTGCTGTACTGATGCTGTTGTTTGTCTTATTATAAGATAGGGACTCTCTCACCCTTCCTTTGTTTCCTGGCTCATTCCTATTTTCTGTTATGAGTTGAAGGGGCTATCTCGGTAATATTTTAGTGTATAGCTACTTCAGTTTACTTTTGCAAAAATATGAAGAAAAAAGAAGGCAGAGACCAGGGGTTTCAATAAGTTTTGAAACAGTATTCTGAGCAAACTAAAGTAGGCGGCAACCAGATGAATTTTTTTAATAAATAAAATTTGAGTGAAAATACGAACAAAGTAGGCGGTGGTAAGAGGTAAATTCTGACAAAGTGGGCCGCGATTTTCGCCGGTTGCCAGCTTCTAATGAAACCTCTGAGAAACTTTAATCCAATTAATTTCTCCTAATAATGTGTATATGGTTTTCTTTAGCTTATAAATTCAGGACTTCTCTGATACCCACGGTATGTTAACTTGAAAAATGTGGTTATTGCAGAGTTAATGTTTCTGGAAACAAGTGCTCTGACTGGAGAAAATGTTGAAGAAGCTTTCTTGAAATGCTCAAGAACTATCCTCAGTAAAATTGAATCGGGTAAGGAAACTGCTTTGAAATTATACACTAGAGAAGATGTAACATGGAATCCAGATGTGCTATCGAGTGTTCACCCAGTAGTTTTGTCAGGGGTACTGCAAGATAATTTGACAGCAAGTTGTTTTGAGCGTAAGGGAAGTGGGGTGGGGGGCTCGGTACATATTATGAACATTTTAAGCGGTGACCAAACCATAACTGTTTTGTCACTAGCAGAAAAATGCAGTACAGTGGAATCCCGATTTTATCGAACCCTCGGTTTCCCAAACCTCCCGATATCTCGAAACAAACCTTGTTTCCCTTGGATTTGTTTCACTCAAACTCTATAATTTCACCCACGATTTCTCGAACCCTTGATTTCTCTAAACTTTCGATAACTTGAGCACCTAGTGCGGATGTCAATTACATTCACACCTTTAAACAAATTGACACTTCCGGATAAGCTGTTTTCTCGCATTTTAACCACACAACAAGCCACAAATCCATCTGTCATCAGTCTGAAAGGTACAATGACTGCTTCGGATTACAGAGTAAGTACGTAAGTACAGTACCGCCTGAAAGTATTGACCTCTTTACCACGCCGTTGCCGTGTGACCTCCTCGGACTTTCCCTCAGTATTCCCGCGGCAGGCCGCTTTTTTACCAAGGAATTTTTATGGTCAGGCTCCAAAGTTGCCGCGGTAAAACTAACCGAGGTAAAACCAAGGTAATGAAATACTGCGGTCGAGTTTGAATAGGCTTTTATTTTCTTTGTGTTTCGGATATGTCACATTAAAATCGCACCGAAGAATGTTATAACTGAAACAAGTTTCGGCAGGAAATCTTAAACTACGCACCTTGAACAGGATTAAGGACAGTCATGCATGGCCGCTACACATAGATCTATCAGCTTTTGAATATATGCATAGAAGATCAAAGGTGGACAGAGAGTGAGCGGAAGAACTTTCGAACTGCTACACTGTAGTTACGAATGGCAGAGCGGCAAAACAAAAGCGTTAACCAGTGGGAATACATAACTAACCGGATACTAGCTTTTATAGTCTTACTCTGATACATATATTTTTCATATTCATTCCTTTTGTAAACAGCTTTTATCTTGATTCATCTTGTACATAGTTTTGATATAATTGTAACTTATCTTAAGTGTCCCCAATTAGCAGCAATGCTAAATCTTTGTAGACAACTTGACAGCTGCAATTAATTGTTATTGTTCTTTCCCGTGGCATTGCCTCGTCTTTTCTAACGCGGCATTCCCGTGGCAAAATTGTACCTCGGCTTTCCCGCGGGAAAAAAATTTGCCTACCGCGGTGGACGCACGGCCACAACCCGTGGCAAAGACGAGGTATTGCCTCGTCCCGATGGGTCAATACTTTCAGGTGGTACTGTACGTTTTGTTTGTGAATAAAGGTCAAGATCTACATTAAAAAGGATGTATTTTTGTTACAATTTGACCACTTACTCATAATCACACAATACCCGGCCAATTAAGTGTAATTTGATGCCCTCTTCGATTTCTTGAACTCCCGATTTCTCAAATCAATTTGCGTTTCCCCTGGAGGTTCGAGAAATCGGGATTCCACTGTATTTAGTTTGTGTCACTGATTGAAAAGAGTAGGGAACTTAGTTCCCAGTGCTGTGGTCTGCCCTCACACACATCTCAAGGTTGGGTGAAGTCTGAACAATGGGCTGAACACTTGTCCCCAAGAGCCTCTGTGTGTGTCATGGAAACCTCTTAGGAGGCCCTACAGTGTTTGCATGGATAAGGACTAATGACGTTGAACAACAACAACGATAACAATCTTTATTGTGCTCTTGATACGAAAGGAGTAGAATAATTTAAAGGAAATAATTGCGAAGAAAAAAAAAAGAGAGAGAGCACAGCCACGACTGGGCCGTGTTGATAGTAAATAGTAACCAGATATTTAAGTTGTAGTAAATAAACAAATGCACACGTTAACATACAAAGATAGTATCTAAACTGTCATAAAAAACAAATACACAAGCAAATAAACAAAGAACTGAAACAACGGCTGCGCACACAAATAGCTGCATGTAAAGTACACCAGGAAACCATTTAGTTTGTGGCCTAAACGCTAAGATTAATAATATGATATTTGCCAGAACATCAAGAAACACAAACAAATCAGGGTGTGATGCATGGTTTTTTCTTTTGTTTGGACTTTAATTTTAAGAAGTCATTCTCATGTCATCTTTAGAGCGCTTTTCAATTGAGTGTCGTAAAACCAAAACCAAAGCAATTACTCTGACCAATCACAACAGAAGTAAACAGTGCAATGAGCCAATCAGAATACGAAGCAATTACATGTAGCCGGCGCAAAGCACGGGAAGATGCGCATGTGCAAGTCATGATTGGTTTTGGTTTTGCTTCTCATTGGTTGAGAAAGTGGCGCGAGTTTTCTTGGCCAATCACAGAACGAAGCAATGCAAAACCAAAGCAAAACCAGAATTACTTTCGACACTCAATTGAAAACTGCTCTAATTTGCAAAATACAGCAAGTTCAGAACTACATTTCTGGCAAAATAACTATTTTGTATGCCAAGTAGAGCAAATCTAGAGACATTTAATAATAATAATAATAATTTTAACAATGACAACAAAAAAGCAACAACAATAATTGTGCACATTTTGCAGCAAACCATTCAATTATTGCTTTGAATTCATGAAAAATAGCCGCTAGCCAACACCCTCTCCTCCACCCTACAATCTTCTTATCAGCACATACAGCTCACTGCATGCAATAACTAGTCTAAATTATTTTCCCAATAGGTGAATTGGATCCTGACCGAATGGGCTCGGGTATACAGTATGGAGATCCATCGCTTCGAAGAACAATACGCCCAGGCAAACAAGAGGAAAGACAGAAATGCCCTTGTTAATTGTCTCATCCACCACCGTTGAAAATCAAAATCATTTACATTGTACCTATATTAGCTGACAGCTTTAGACTTGCAAAAAACTTTTCTGGGTTGCGTACTGGCAGCGTTACTAAAGAAGTGACAGCTGTCACCATCATCAGTGATAATAATTTATTATCAGTAATGCAATAATTATAAAGAACTCAAGGGTATAGCTAAAAACTTAAGGAAGTTGGCTCATTAGCTCAATGATTAATTTTAATAAGTGGATTAACTAATTTTCATTAACCAATTAATTAATAACATTAATGTACACGTACACTGTAATATTATTGAGAGCACCAAGTTTTGATGTAAAATCTTAGCCTGTGACTGTTAGTCATTTAGCTGGTGAGCTGTTGAAAATTTACCTGTTGCTGTCTGTTCTTTCATTCCTTCGAGCTTTTTGTAGCATGAGTAAATAGTAATGTGCTGGGTACTACCACATTAATAATTTTAGTAATAGTTTCAAGTGAGCTTTTTGTTAGCCTTAGGTCTAATAACCATGGGTTATGAAGGAAATGAAAATGAACATCACTCTTGGAAGCCACAGTAGTTTATAATTTCTTTCATACTTCAAAGGTTTTCTTGGGTACAGTCTTTTCTTTAAGACTACTGAACTCATCTTATCTACTCTCTGAAAAATTAATGGACGTTTCATATGATGACTACAAAGGTGATTGTCGTCAATGCACACTCCTTGATCTGTCGTGCTGATGTCCACTTCAGGGTGTTCATCCAGATGAGTTACTTAGATGTTGCAGAAAATTAAATACTGTTGTTAGGGCTCCTAGTTCTAGAGCTGGTGCATTTTGAACAGAATACATGGTATGGTATGACATAGCATTGTAGTGCACCATGAAATAACCAAAGACAAGTGTAAATAAATGTGCAGCACTCTTCCTAATGGAAAGACCATGCTGTTATACTCCCACACCAAACTAAAGTCAGTGTTAACAATAAGTTATTAAATGACCAGACTTAATTTTAATTCTCTTTATTAATAGGTTTCCTTACTGCTTTTTAAATTTGGTAAAAGAAACATTTTCTCATTGCAAGGCTGGGGAAAATAAAAGCTGCTTCATAAAAATTACCCAGATGAAATATTGTTTGATTGACAACTTCTTTTTGATTGGTGTTTTTTGAACTCCTTCACTAAAATAGCAATCAACATAAATCTGGAATTTTGGTTTGAGTTTACAACTCATTTGCAACATGCAATCAGATGTTATTTTTTCATCCCAAGAATGAAAGAGGATGATAGAATGCAAAAATTAAATAGAATACTTGCTTGCAAATAGGAGTTTTATGCCTTGTACTGCCTTTTTCTAGCAATAAATCCATGTTGCTCTGGGTCTTGGGGAGGGAGTATTAAGACGCAACCCCCTCTAAGTGATGGCTTCAGTCATATGATCATCAGTCATGCTGTAGCCATTTGTCTCAGTTTAGCATCGGATTAAGACGTTCTTTTGTTCTCCCGCCTCCTCCCCATAGCTGGCCACTTTTCTTTCTAGTCTATATACCCAAGTGTTACGTTTTCTGTGCCCTCGCCTTTACTGGGCTAGATTATGTATCTTTCATCGTGTATTGAAACTGCATGTTTTGAATAAAGCGGCTATGAGCCAGTGCTCAGGGCCATTTTCGTCCAACCGGGTTCAATTGTTTCTTGTCCAGTAAACGGAGCTCAGGCAGGCCAGCACCCTTTATAGCTTCTATAAGATTAGAAGGGGAAAGGCATAAATGATTGCAGGATTTTGGTCATTTTTCTGGTGGTGACATTGCATCTTTGATAAAGCATTAGGAAATAAACAAAGACAGTATAGGGAAAGGCAGCAAAGCATCAGTCTCCATATAGAATCCCTTTGGTTGTTATAAATAGTTCAAACATTTAGCAGTGCTTAACATGCCAGCTTGGAGGCACCAATGAAGAGGTCTGCTGTCAATAATATTCTATTCAGCTTTGTACTGGCTAAAGAATTATCCCTAAAATTTGTGTAAAATATTATGTCAATGTACCACAGGCCTTCAATGGATCAAAATAAACTTGTAATTCACTTATTAACTTCATTTGTTGGCATAAAAATATTGTTTGTCTTGTCCCCCCTACCAAGAGTGCCAGAGATTTTCCTTGTGTGATTTAAATTCTTTTTTCAGGCACTGGGCTAGTAGTCTCCTTCGCAGCCGTTATTAGGGTCGTCATGTAACGCTCCTCCCCACTACTGCTCCTTATTGGTCAGTTTGAGGGAAAGGAATGCAAAGATCAAGTGAGCAGCTGTTAGTGGGGAGGAACGTTGTGTGACGACCCAAATAAAGGCTTTTAAGGAGAATACTGGGCTAGGAGTTGAAAAACAGAGGAACAGACCCCCCTCCCCCCCTTAAAAATAAAATAAACCACTCTAGGGCTTCTTTCCTTTGTCCTGAAGTACAATAAATGACAGACTTGGATAAGGCCAAAATAGCTTTGTACATGCAAGTGGGCAATAGTGACACCAACCCAATGTGACAAAAGAACTATAGTCTGTTTCTAAGGACCAGTCTTAGTGCATCAATGGGCTTGCCTAATACTGCATTAAAAGCAGTTTGGTTTACATGTACACTTGATGCACTTAAATTTGGAAAACAGAGGAGTGGTTGTCAGGCTGGAGTATGAATGGGAGACAAGCCACACTTAAAGTCAAATTAATGTATATGAACACTAATAAATTATTTATTATAACAAAACATGCATGGCATGATAGTCGTCAGAGAGAATGATCTTTTTAAAACATACCGGTAGCTATAAATTCACAGCCATATTTACATGTACACTGCCTTAAGTTTGTAAGTTTGAAGTATCTGATATCATTTAAAATCACTCATCACGACAAACAAAAACTATGCTTTTAGTTAATAGTTTCTTAATGTTCTATCTGAGAAAATGTCTTTTGACATCTTCTTCTTTACAAAAGTTTCTTTGGTATTCAGTCATCCACCACGTTTTAGGAAAAGCAACATCTGCATCAAAATGTGCTGGTGTTTCTTTCTTCTTGGCAGCTTCTTCGCGGAGTTGAGCTTTCTTTTTTATTTCTTGTTGTCTTCTTTTCTGAGCACGGAGAGCAGCAGGATAGACCTGAATTGTACAAAAATTAAATAATTATCACCTATATCTTCTGATCTTGAGAAAATAGGCCTCTTATAGACCAAAAATCCTACTCCTTCTCCCTAGTCAATGTTGGGTTTGGGAAGCTGCCATTGTCAGGGAAATGTTTATGAGGAGCATTAGAACAACATTGAATAGGGGGAAGGGGGGCTTCAAACTCAGTTGATCATTGTTTGCATGTAGAAAGGCTTCTACTTAAACTCAACTTTCTCAATTGCTTTGTCCAAGATTGTAGTTCTGGAAGTAATACAGCAAGAATTATGCTGAAATAGACAAATTGTTTGGGAAAAACCAGCCTTTCAATTATTACAACTACCAATACTAATGACTGGGCATAAGTATTACCGATGAAGTAAGGTTCATAATTATTAGGACGATTATTATTTGTTCCTTTGTTTGTTTATTTAACTGCGACCAAACTCTGGGGAAGATACATGAATGGGGGCTGGAGTTTCAGATATAAACTATCATAGGTCATAAATCAGAAATGAGGGGAATTTGAAGAAACCAGAACAAAAAAGGCATTTATATTGTTTTGAATGTCCTCCCATTTATATTGCAAACACATATTGCATAGCATGGTGACCGTAGATATTAAAGTGCCTATAACCCCAAAAATCTTTTTTTCACTCAATTAAATCTTTGTATGGAACTGAGAAAAATGCCACAAAAATTTTTGAATTCGTTTAAAACCATGATTTTTTATGATTTTTTAAAAGTGGGAAAATAGCCCTTTTGAAAACACGACCAAGCCGCAGAATCATTGAAAAGGGTCTGGGAATAGTGAAATGTGTGACGTCATTCCAGGCCATTGATCGCTATCTTGTTCAGAACTGTTATTGCTTCAGAATGCCAGATAAATATGCATTGTTTTCAGTTGTAGCAACGGACCAAACAAGGTTTAAGGGTATATCATTGCACCCAGTATCTTTTGAGGCAGCTGTCAATCCGAAGAAACGCAAGGGAAGAACAAATTGGGTCGAGTTTGTCAAAATCAAAGCATGTTCATTGGGAGCCCACAAAGTACTCGGCAGTACAGTGTGCTAATACGTTTTTTTCACGTCTTTCACTCACTTTGTATTTGTAAAATTTTGCTGATTTCCAAGAGTGCATTCCTCTGAAATATCTCTCTGTGTCTCATTTTATTCAGAGGATGAAAGACGAGCAGGTCCACTTGTGTCCACTCACTAGTCGAACACGAGCAAAAACATCGAAGAAAATGCAAGGAATAAGCATATTTGTCTACCACCTTTAGTCGGTTTTGTAATTTCATTTCAAGTTTTTCCTCTGTTTTCCTTCATTGTGAGCCAGCCATTCCTCACCTGCAATCACCTCATTGGCATAGAAATCTCCTGGTTCTTCGTCATCTGAGGTTACTTGTTCGCTTGCATTTGATGAACCCTCTACTCCAGCCGTTTCTGCAGCCTTGGAATCCGAGCTAGAGTCAAAGCCAGCATCGCTGGACGACATTGTGAATAGATTTGTTAATCCCATTTTTTTAAGCCAAACGAAAGTTCTTTCGCCAAA
Organism: Pachyseris speciosa; assembly: GCA_016490735.1. Taxonomy (NCBI): domain Eukaryota; kingdom Metazoa; phylum Cnidaria; class Anthozoa; order Scleractinia; family Pachyseridae; genus Pachyseris; species Pachyseris speciosa. The sequence continues at coordinate 184,942 of JAEMWC010001305.1, forward strand.
ATACTAAATCCTGAAAACGCTTGATCCCATACAGTATAAACTAAAGCGACGTGAGCAATATCCTGGAATGACATCTCTAGTCCCATTCTCCCATTTGCTCGGTCGTACATTAAATGCTGCCCACTTTAAAAATTCGTAAAGAAAATGGGTTTTAACCGAATTGAAAAGTTTTTGTGGCATTTTTCTCAGTTCTATACAAAGATTTAATTGAGTGAAAAAAGATTTTTGGGGTTATAGGCACTTTAAAGACAAATAGCATGGTTTTCTTTCCATGATAGCTCTCACAAAAAATCCTGACTGTAATCCCTATACTAGCCATAGACCAACACATAATTTTGACCATTACCCACAGTGATAAGCATTTCCTTAGAATTGTTGGCCCTGCTGCATTCTTACGGCAATTGCTACCTGGGAACCTCTCATGCACCTCTCAAACATGGACCAAAATACAGGAGTAAAACTCTTGTTGGTTCTTGCAAAAAATTTGAGCTGGTCGTATTTGATGAGAATGTGCATATGTCATGAGAATTGCTGATCATGAGAGCATAACCTTCTGCAACTCACATCCTCATTAAGCCCTTTCTTTAGTTAAATGGCTAAAAAATGTGGGAAATGTACTGGCTTGAATGTACCACCAATCTAAATAAAACATGTATTATAACTAACTTCAATCTTGTAACCTTAATTATTTTGTAAATATATCGTGTAAAATAAGGTTTAGTTACATTAAGTCTAAATGTAAGTTGCTGAAAAGTTGCTGTTGTTATAGAGGGTTTTCACGTGGCGTCATAAAAAATGAAAATTCAAAAGTAAACAGACTTTTGCATTTTTGTCTTCATCATATAAGAGACATTTCAGAAATGTATCTGCTTGCATGTTTTGAGTTCGGTAGCTTGCTTTATTTTGAAAATAGAGCAGTTTGAATTTTAGAGTTTTTCAGAGTGCATGACATAAAGATGTCTGCTGACACGGCAGCACTTTTCTACGGGTAGCGGGTGACGGGTGGCGGGTAGCGGGGGGTTAGCGCGGTGACGGGTAGCGGGTAGCGGGTGACGGGTTAGCGGGTAGCGGTAGCGGGTGACGGGTAGCGGTAGCGGGTGACGGGTAGGGTAGCGGGTGACGGGTAGCGGGTAGCGGGTGACGGGTAGCGGGTGACGGGGTAGCGGTGACGGGTTATCGTGTCTTAGGCCGAAGACACGAGCGAAGCCA